>SNQJ01S0039574.1:0-12494 GCA_010110895.2 Picea sitchensis | reverse complement strand
TTATAGCCTAAAAAACAATCACTTAATTCACAATTATTAATTACAAAGGACCAATGTTGGTTTTTATATGTTGTATATATCAATGCAAAAGAAGTAAACTTAAACAAAGTTACATGAATGTGTAAAAAAATTATACAAATGCATAAATGGAGATCAAAGAAAAAGAATGAACCATATCATTAAAACACATGTGTGAGAATGAAACAATAATATGATTTTTCATTTATTTCATTATGAGATACAAAACTGAGTTCTCTCTACAAACCCCTGCGAGGGTAGGGACCGAAATCAAATTTAGAAGCCTTCGATGGGCACTATACAAAAAGACTTTGAAAATCAAGAAGAAAACCGAAGCTAAAGATCTGGATCATCTTGCCACAAAATGTTGTCACTTGACTCTGCAAGATATTCTTTATCAGCCATGAAACTCAATTCATGCACAAACAAAAATACACAGACTATCAAAGATAAATCATACACCTTTAAAACAAGATGTCGAAATATGTGATTCGGTTTTTGAATCCTGCTTCCTTCAATAAGACCTTGTTGTCATCAAGAGGATTAAGATTTCTAGTAAACTCAGAATGAATGAAAGTTGAAAGTATCTCACTAGTATAGAGCAAATCTTATGGATGTAATTCTCCTTCTATTATCTCCCCTTTGTCTCTTCACTTCATTGAGATTTTATTCCTTCTCAATAAGTTATGGTAGTCCAACTACCTTTATTTAGTTAAGTCAAATTAAATTAACTAATTAGTTTGAGAAAAATAAATAATAATAATATATAAATAAGGGTCTTAAATAATAACTAAACGGTGAGACTCCTTGTGACTCCCAATTATTTCCTTCAAAAATCATCAAACATGAAAATATAAAAATCAATCATAAGATTTCAAATATATCCTCCTTGTAACTCCCATATTCGAAATTATGATCAAATATTTTAAATATCAGCAAAATAGAATCTGATCATATCCAAAAAAATATCATATCCATGTTGTCCCAAAAGAATGTCTAAAAATATGCTTACTGTCCAAAACTTCATCAAAGTAAAAATATTGTCTTCAACATATAAAACAACATTAATCATCGTCAAAATCCATATCTGCTATGAGAGGCATTAGGCCTCTTCTCACTGTTGTCCCCTTTTGACTTTTCTATAATAGCCTTTGACTGGTTAGATCCTTGAGGCTGAACTACACTAATAACATGAGAACAATCATCCTTAAGATGAAGGTGAGAGGAGATTGATTTGCCAAATTCTTTGGATGAGCTGGAGTGAGTGGCTATTTCTTTTCCCTTATCCTACATAGGCTCGGGGACATCTGTTTTTAATATTTTATTGTCATGTGATGATTGCACTAGTGAGACAACAAGGGCTATTTGGGCATTTAGATTAATTGATGGTGGAGGTGGTGGTAAATGCAATAATGCAGTGGGTCAACCGTGGTGGTGGACAATCTCTTTCCAACCATCCTTGGCAGGCGATTCTGGTCTCATTGATATATGAGGAGGGACTGAGATGCCGGAAAATTTTTGATGTGCTTGGAAAGGCGGTCTTTCAGGTCGGGGATGGAGGATCCCTTGGTCTACTAGGTTGAAGAACCCAGCTTGGAAAAGGTGGTTCAATTCATGGGGGTCAGCATCAAAATGTATGGAGAACCGAGGTCTTCTATGACCCCTCTGCCAATTTCCCCTGCCTCTATTACCTCTACCATTACTGCCTATGCTGGAAAATCTCATCCTGTAGAAATATTCAATAAATCATGAAAAATTATTAATAATCCATGCATGAAAATCTACCTAAATAAAATCAAAAGTTGGCTCTATTATCCACCACAGAACACATGCAATCTGTCCATTAAAAACTTCATCAATCAATTTCCATATGAACAAGGAGTGATAGGGTCATTGGGAATATGAGGGGTTTGTAGTGTGAAAAATATGGTAGCATGGATGGGACAAGATACACGTATATTGTTCAATCAATCACATAAATAATCAAACTGTGTATATATCCAACTCTCAAACACCAGTCATCAACTAACCTCCATAACCATCCCTTTTGTTTTCATATAGATTTTTCCTTTAAAATGCTTAATAATAGAATAGGGAGTGTTATAAGTGTATGTGGGAAAATGAAGGGAATGTAATGTGTGAAAAATGGTACAATGAAAGGGAACCAAATGGTTACTGTTCTACAATTTTCCATACAAAACAATACCATCACCATAACAACAAAATTGCCAAACACTTTTCTGTTTCAAAATAAAAATCCAATACTTTGTTTCAAAATTCCAAGACTGTTGTTTCAAACTCCAAGACTGTTCATCGTGTATTTTTAGATTATATTCACATAATTCATTTAATAAATGATTGTCCCAAGAAACATTCCAACAACTATAACATAACACATTCAGGGCATAGTACCGCCAAGAGAGCATATCATCCCAACAACTAACACTAACAGTTGATGTATAGACAGAATGGGTCTGAAACCATTGAAATTGGTGTTCTCTAACCACTACACAGTCTCTCAAAATTGACCAAAAGGGACCCCCGTGGCTAATGAAATAATTAAACTGAGATTTTAAATAACAAATCTTCCATTCTTTACTTTTGTTCCCGCTCCGAGAGTTCATTCAAAAAATATACAATTTGTCAACAAAGACGTTCTATCCAACTAAAACCCCAATCACCTCAAGCATGCTAACACAACACAACCATAACTCTTAAACATTGTCATATAACAGACTGGGTTTATCACCAAGTGAGCTTGGTATTAACTCTAACACCATCAAGTAAACAAATCGACAAAACCCCATGACAAAAGAGATGAGAACAACAAACTTATCCAATGTTGGGTTAGCCACCCTTACACAGTCATCAAGTTCAGGGTTTGGGATACCACTCATCAAAATCAATGAGGTATGAGAGAGCAAGAGGGCAAGCACTTCGAGGGTTTATCCCAAAAACAAAACTTCAACCATCTTTTACCACCACAAATTTCCACAAATATCTTCACATACCCTTTATGGAGGCCGCAAGCAAATATATCCATGATATATACAAATAATTGACAGACAGGGGTTACAAATAATCCATAGGCGAGAAATGACACCATTCTTATATCAGAGAGACAAAAAAACACCGAATAACCAGAGACGAGTCAAACTTGAACTACTTCCACCACAACCTTTTTCAACAGGTAGAGAAACAGAACAACCATAATTTCATTCGACAAAGAGCGACATTCAACTGTGAATTAGCTTGCACATAAATGCCAACAGAGACCAACTTCATTCGAAAACCATTACACAGTTGAAAAACCACATGCCATAAAATTTGGAAAACATAGACTGTAAGCGAATGCAAGAGCCAACTTTCGATGAAATTAATGAGCAGAGCAATAATTCATGGATGGAGCAGCAAGAACATTCATACATGGATGCAAAATGCCAGGGAGAATCAACAAAACCTAGTTATGTCTTCCAAGGCCGAGCAACACGGAGGCAACACCAACCAAAAAAAATGACCAAATGTGAACATAGCAAGGGTGGCGACCATCGAGGTAGGTTAGAGCGATGTGAAATTACTGCATGCCGTATCCACATTTACTCCATCATCCATAGACCGGTACAAGCGCGCTAGCACATACAATGCATAATCCACCATAGCCATATCAAATTCAATGTAAGTCGGATACACCACCCTTACACTATGTTTTCAAACTTAATGTGTGCACCAACCTTTTTGCCCAAACATATTATATGTCCACACTTGCTAAGGAAGCCATGCCCCAAACACTTATGAATTTTAAACTTAAACAATGTTGCATAACCCTTTAACACTAAATCATATTAACACAATGCCATAACCATATACAACTTCAAGTATGGAGTTTAAATTCTCATTCAAACTATGTGCAGCAGAATAGAACCGTGATGATCATCAAAATAATACCATTTCTCTTTTAATCAAATCGCCAATAAGCCTGTTTTTTACCCATTTTGTTTTAAAGGGTGATTTCGAGACAATAAATTGTAGAGATTATTTCGCAACCAAGACATGAGAAAATAAGAGATGATTCATCCTTCATCATATTCACACACAGGATCCCACCTATCTAGTATATTATTAATTATACATAAATAATAAGTCATTACAACCAATTTGCATGCAGATACACTACGTTGCGCTTTTAGGCGTCAACGCATGTGTAGTAAAAATTCAAATATATAAGCAAGAATCCACCATAAAACTTCATAAATAAACCCTAAACACCAAAGATACCAAAGCATTCACTATGAACAACACCAATAATATAGAGAGAAGACCCCATAAGGTAGGGTAACACCATCAAATACTCCTTATGGAAGGAATCACTCCACAAGCCATGCTTGCTACAAGAAAATACAAGTCAACACATATTCAATACATTGATACTCATGTGTATGTATGCTTTCTCATGAGTATTCCTAGGGGTCTTGATGAACCCCCATTTTGATATATTTTTTTCCCTCCTATATTCCATGATATGTATATGCATTTTTGCCTCCTTTTACATGCTTGGGACTCATTTCTTACATTATTCCATCTTTCCCAAGGTATTATACATACAGTTGCAACATACTTTTTTATTCCATCGTTCCAGAAGTCGACATTGAATGACTCGTATCATGAATTAGAGATATCATACATAAAGAGGGTCGACACCCCTTCCTACCCCAGTCAATTCAATTTACCTTGATGACCCTGAACCACCAACAGGAACCCCCTCACTAGAGGTAGATGCTTGAAGTTGGTTCCCTTTAAAGAGACTTTAAAATGAGGGTATATGCTCTTTTGCAAATTTGTTGGATACCGTCCCAAGGTATTATATAATTTCCATATAATTATCTTAGTTTCATTTTATAGTTAAGATTAAGTGTGTGTTTTTAAAGTTATTTTAAGTTATTGTATATATGTGTGATTTCTAACAAGTTAAGCTAACCATGTTTACAAAGATGCAAGCATTTCAGGTTTCCTAAGTCATAACATGGATTGAAAGAGCAATTAGGGGTATTATATATATATATATATATATATGGAATTATAGCATAAAGTACCATCAACATGTACATGTGGGCTCATAAAGACTTCAATATCCAACGCATAAATATTTCAAGGATGATAGGGCACCCTTGCACGTGTTGTTGGAAGCATAACGATTGTAGATCCACTTGAGCATCTAACCAAAGGCATCCCACAAATGTAGGAAGGGAATGGTGTTCCCATTGGTTTTTTAATGGATCATGTTGATGGCCAATCGATGGACATCAATTTAATTTTAGTTTTATACTATTTTGGGGGTTTGTTAAATTGTTCAGTAGAATAATAGGAGGTCTTCCGCACCATTTTTGGATCAGGAAGGAACCACCTTCATTGTATAAATATGTGTGAGCTCTCATGAGAGTGTGTGTCCCAATATATGAAAATTGTGTGTAAGAACTATTATAGAACTTTGTCATTTGCTAACTTAATATAGATTGTTGTTTATGTGTAGAATATAATCGTGATTGTGTGTTGGTGATTTAAGTAGCTTGAGCACAGGCTTACCTTCGAGTTGGGCCCARTCACAAGTATGGTATTGTGTTTTTTATTTCCTGCATATAGTATTTGTTAGTTTCAATTCTGGTTATGTATAGTTTTCCTTGATTGATTTTTTTTTTAAGGAGTATGTTGTTGAATGGTCACCTATAGAAATTGTTGCATAATGGCCACCTATAACATGCTACCAAATGATGAATGAAGTACAATGGAAATAGGATTTTTACAGAACATTATGTTCCTCATTACTCTTTAGTCATGTCAAATCAAATTTATGTCTGATGAGTTTTCTTACTTGTTGTAACATTTGAAGTAATATTAATTAAATGAGGATTTGGGAAATAGATGGTCTTTTAGCTTCATTTTCAGTAGAACTTAAGTTTTCCTTTTTGAAGTTAAGAGTATAATAGATAATTTTGTTTGGATATTATTTTAATCATGTGTGCTATGGAAGCACTTGATCATAACCCCACTAGGTGAACACACTAGGAAGTAATATTATGACATTTCAAATAGTTTACTCCAAGAGGTACCACCAACTGGGCTGGGGATTGAAAACATCGTGACTCCATCTCTTGTGATTTCCTTTTTTATTTATGCATGACTTAGCTTTAGTTGATTTATTTTGGTTAATCTGCATAGCATGGTAAAATTCCTCTTTTTTTGTATATTCCACTGAGTGTATCATAAGTACAAACTGAATATCATTGAAAAACTAAATAAAAGAGTGTAATGTGACATCAAAAATTGAGAATCATATTTATACATTGTTATTTTGGCATCGTTTCTAGGGAGGCACTCANTTTTTTGTATATTCCACTGAGTGTATCATAAGTACAAACTGAATATCATTGAAAAACTAAATAAAAGAGTGTAATGTGACATCAAAAATTGAGAATCATATTTATACATTGTTATTTTGGCATCGTTTCTAGGGAGGCACTCAAAGAATTAGGATTTTTTCCATAGCATCATTGTACGAACAATACCAAGTTAAAGGGGAACTCTAAGTAACCGTTAACTACCCCTTTGATATCCCTTCCTCATAATATTGTGCATTAGAAACCATCATAGGATGCATGGCTTGAGGCACTAAAAGTCCTCGTGGTCGTGGTGCAGGGACCATCTGTGACACTAATAATCAGGCCAATAAAAGCGGGGAAAAAGGAGACCCTCCAAAATCCTCTAGAACTCGCCCCTATTCACAAATAGCATCCAATCCAAACAAACCACCTGAGGTTGATTCTACCATTGGCATAGATATAGAATCCCCTACTTCCGAACCTCCTAAAGACCAAAACCATCCCATTGAAAAATCTGAATTAGGAGGTCACAATAATCCTATTAAAGAACTTGAAAACTTCATTTCCTCAAAAGAATCCTTGTGGGGAGAGAAGTTATGTGTTCCCTCCTAGAACGTTCTCTTCTGAACTCGAAGCTGAGTCCAGATATGCATTCCTTATGTTGGCTGCAGAGGTTCCAATACTCTGTTGTGCACTCCTTACACAACCTAAATAACCCAGAACAATTTAACAAAACTCACAGATAAAGAAATTATATCCTTACCCTACAGATGGAAACGTATCTTACATATACAACATATGCATACATAACACACAGATAACATTCATAAACATTTACCACACATGAATTGATAAACAGCGAAATCTGTTCATTTGTATTAATATCTTAATATTAATTACAGTGTGTAAGCTCAGACTGCAACAGATTCTTGGCTCTCTCCTCTCCTTATTCTCTTCCACTCTAACTTACTAATGAAATTTGATACAAAGATCCTTTTACAAAAGAGGGGCTCCTCGAGCATTCCCTCCAACTACTCTAGTGGTGTCTAATCACCATTACAACGCCTAACTATTGTGGCAGATTACATTGAATGAACATAAACACTTCATATATGAGTCGATGCTCAAGATCTATACAAATCGAACCATATTAAATGCCTTTCTATCTACTGCCTGTACAAAGGCATCATCTCGACTCTTCCAGCCTTACAAGATTTAATTACATTTAAAATTTAAATTTGAGGGTAAAATAAGAGGATTGTGCCTCTCTCCTCCTTGAATGTGCTTTTATGTGCTAAATAGTTAGCGCACTATTGAGGTGGAGCGATGCTCCTGCATCATACTCCACTGTTGGGAAAATCATGAGCTCCTCTGCTCTAGTGTTGAAATCCCCCTGGATCCCAAACTCTCCTTTGGAATTGTCCACCTGTTCCTCTGATATGTTGTTGTTGTTTCTTCCCTGCTACTCTTGCAAGTCCTCCTCTGTTCACCTTCCTCTTGTTGATAGTCTCTTGTGCTGACCTCAACATCAACCTTCTTATCTACTCAATTATCTCTTCCAGCTGCTCTGTTGGTTGGATCTTTCTTTGCAGACTGCTCTGCTACATCTCCTCATGCTGAGTAAAGGGCAGATCAACTTGATCTCCCATGCTACCTTCTTCTATGGCACTAGCTTGCCACTCTACTGCAGACTCCAATTCTGCAGTCTCATCACTGAGTTGTTGCTCAATTATCTCCTCTGACAGATTGAATTCTGCCAGCTCCCCTTGTGTTGGTTCCACTCTAGCTTCCTCCAACTGCTCCCCAGACTGGTATGCTCCTTCATCTATTTCCAAATTAGCATGTTGGATGTGTTGACTTTGCACTATCACCCTTCTCTCTAGGGTTTCAAATTCCTTGTACAAATCAACAAAGTCCATGTTGTCTACTTCTTCTTCTATTGCAATCTTTAGTGTTGCAGTCATCTCTTGTTCAGCTTCCTGGCTAAAAATTTTGAGCCATTCCTCTGAATGTTATTCTTCTTCTGCTACTGCTTGGGAAGATTTTGATATCTTCTCCTTCTCCTCCTCTATGATAGTTCTTTCTTGTTGTCTTTTCTCTTCTTTTGTACCTGAACTTTGTGCACTGGCCTTTGTTGGGCTATTTGAAAGGAATATCTCGATTCCCCCAATGATCAGAATGCTTCTATGATCCTCCTCTGTCAGAACCCCTTGTTGATTTGAACTCCTAGATGAATTCCTCTCTTCTCCCTTTCCCACCTGACAATTTGGGATTTTTGTCCTGCCATCCTAGCAGTCTATGAGATCAACTATTAGTCTCATCCCATTGCCCACCTGGCAATTTGGAAGTTCATTGTTGCCCTCCTGGTAGTCTACGAGATCTCTGCTTGATCTCCTCTCCTCATCATTGAGTCTTTCTCCAACTTCTGGCTCGCAAATGAAAACCATCTCCTATGTGCCACTGAGGGCTTCAACTTCCCTTAGCCACCTCCTCAACACATGTTGCTTCCTTCTAGCCAACAACTTTTGAACATGCCATTTTATTTTTTGCTTCATTGGCCACTTGTACCTCCAGCGTACCTGGGATTCTTGCTGCATATTCAGCGTTAGTCTGTCCATTTATGCTCTAATATCTTCGAGCTCTTTATCCATTTATGCCTTTCTTTTCTGCTAGCAGTCCGTACCTCGACCACGCTTATGGCCTTCAGTAGCCATTTTATTTCTTTGCCCGCCCTCTTGGAAGGTCTGTGGATTATCCTGCAATTGAGAGCTTCTCCAACTTCTCGTACAACCCACCTAGTTGTTTGCTTAACTGATGCAAGCTTGCAACAATCCCTCACAGAGCATCAACACAATGCCTTCTCCGTCACCTGTTGTCTACATGCGAAAACAAGATTTTGACACAATATGATGTTATTAGACTATCTCCTTTCACCTCCTTTGACTACGATTTGCAGACAAAATCTCGGCTCTGATACCACTTGATGGTATCAACCAATCTCCTTTGTCTCTTGCCTGCTACCTAAAGTAAGAAAAAGGATTTGATACCACTTGATGCAACCCCCCCTTCTCTCTTATGGGTTGCGCGACCCCTCGGTCTAAGATCTTCAAATTTTTGAGCTGGATCAACTCTTTGGAACCCAAAATCAATTTACACGAGCCCCTTTTTTTTTTGCTCAGGCGTAGGTCACATGGAACCGGCGGGTCCTCTTCCTTGTGCTCTTGGCAATTTTAAACTGGTGGGCGCTAGCTCCTTCCTCTAGGCCCCTCTCCTCATATGGCCTCAGGCTGTGACCCGGGGCTAAACCTCGAAAGGCACTTCGGAACTTTGGGCTTCAGCGGTTTTGGATGCAGCTGACTCCTTTTTCCCCAGAGTGCTTCCGTACCTGGAGTTATGCATCGAGCGCCACGTGCTCGCCTCGATCAATGATTGAAATGCGTCCTTTATTCCACTTTGGGTGACTTCCAGTCAAATCCCTTTTTCTCCTCTTTCTCCCAGAGTATTAATCCTTCGGAGTGACGGATCTTCCACCACGCATCCTGTTCCAATGGACGACTCTAATGAAATCTGGTGCTCCAGCCTTCGGGAGTTCTCGCTCTTCCACACTTCAATTCTTTCGGAGTACTTCAGCTCTGGAGTGCGGGATCCAGCGACACCTGTCCCTACAGGATCAACAACCCAGATTTGATCCGGCTCCTGACAACTTCGGGAGTTCTTCACCCATCTCTGCACTAGGTCCTCTGGAATGCGGGATCTCCTACCACGTGTCTCTGACTCACAGACGGATGAGATCTACTTTGCTTCTTCGGAGCCTCGGGATTTTTACACACTCCTCAACTGAAAACTCTTGGAGTGACTTTCCTCAAGATTTTCAGATCTGCTGACACGTGCCCCTTCCAACACCAATGGTTGGGATGAGCTCTGGGCTTCAGAACTTCGGCAGTCTCACACTTTGTTTATCTAAGAACTCCCGGAGTAATTCTGCTCTGGAGTATTAGATCTGTCGCCACCTGTCCCTCCGTACGATGGATGGTTCTGACGGGCTTCGGAACTTCAGGACACCGTCTATCCCGTTCTCATGTGCACTTAAAAAGAGTTTAAGCATCGTGCACTTACCTCTGGATCCAAGGGTTGTTGGTCCTTCACGCCCAGATCCAGTAGCTGGGATATGTCTCTCTCCTCCACGCGCTCCTTGCTTGTGTCTGGACGTGGAATTCAACGGTCCAAATCTCCTTCTCTACAACTGATCTGATGGTAGTTGTTGCTCCTCCCTCCCAAGTTTCTTTGTTCTCCCAAATTGGAAGATTTTTTCATGTATCCTAAAGTCTTCGGCCTTGGATCCTTCTCCTACGAGTTCGATTATCTTGGGTCTCGTCTTCGCTCCTAGGAACACTATCTCTCCTTGAGATTTCGCCAATGTAACTTGACCTTGGCCCAGGCGCCTCCTTAAGCTCTACGTGTAAACTTGCACTTTCCCTTCTGAGCTTGTGAACTTGCTCAGAATTCTAAAGGGGTCTCGACCCTCTGCTTTCCTCGAAGGGTTTCTTGCACCCTCCTAGCACTTAATCGCTCGTCCTCTTGAGTTTTTATGTGGCTCAAACCTCAAAGGGTCTGGGTCTTCTGTTTCTCTCTCTCTGCTAAGATTTTGTGCGCAAAGGCACTATCCCTCATGAGTTTTGTAAATCGAAACCACTTTATCGTTGGTGCACTCCTTGTGCTTGACTAAGCCTTCAGATGGTTTTCTTTCAAAAGTCACCTAAGTGTTGGCCTAGTGCACTCCTTGCACAGGTCCTCCTCATGCTCCCTAACATCCTTCAGGTTCACTGTTACATCTCCTGCATCCGATCAATGCACACATTGCAGAGCTTTTTCCCCCATAGTGTTCAGCAACTCTGGTTCACCTGAGCTTTAACTGCTCGGACCTTAGAGGCCTTTGTCTCTTTGTTCCTCGAAGGAATATATGTTCCCTCTTGGCAAATTCTGCTCAAAGCACTCCTTGTTGAGCTTTCCAGAGTTTTCAGCAACTCTGTGAGTGTCCTCCTCTGACACTTCTCTTCTCATAACTTGAAATAGAGTTCGCATGTGCACACTTGCACCTGCTTAATGTCTGCCTAGCAGAGCTCTACAGAGTGTTCAACAACTCTATCTTATGTGCCTTCTCCTGCACAGTTCCTCCTCCAAGGTGTTCAACAACCTTGAGGATCCTCTCGAGTTTGTAAATGTTCTGGTGTGCCCTCCTGGCAAGTTCTATTCTGAACTCGAAGCTAAGTTCAGATACGCATTCCTTTCATTGGCTACATAGGTTCCAATATTCTGTCATGCACTCCTTGCACAACCTAAAGAACCCAGAACAATTTAACAAAACTCACAGATAGAGAAATTATATCCTTACCCTACAGATGGAAACCTATCATACATCTACAACATATGCATACATAACACACAGATAACATTCATAAAAATTTACCACACAAGAGTTGATAAACAACGAAATCTTTTCATTTGTATTAATATCTGAATATTAATTACAGCGTGCGATCTCGGACTGCAACAGAGTCTCGGCTCTCTCCTCTCCTTATTCTCTTCCACTCTAACTTACTAATGAAATTGTATACAAAGATCTTTTTACAAAAGAGAGGCTCCTCGAGCCTTCCCTCCAACTACTCTAGTGGTGTCTAATCACCATTACATCGCCTAACTACTGAGGCAGATTACATTGAATGAACATAAACACTTCATATCTGAGGCGATGCTCGAGATCTGTACAACTTAGACCATATTAAAGGCATTTCTATCTACTACATGTACAAAAGCATCAACTTGGCTCGCATTTAATTACATTTAAAATTTAAATTTGAGGGTAAAATGAGAGGAATGCGCCTCTCCCCTCCTTGAATGCGCTTTTATGTGCTAAATAGTTGGCACGCTGCTAAGGTGGAGCGATGCTCCTACATCATAATCCATTGCTGGGAAAATCATGAGCTCCTGCTCATGAGCTCCTCTACTCCAGTGTTGAGATCCCCCTGGATCCCAAACTCTCCTTTGGAGCTATCCACCTGCTCCTATGATATGTTGTTGTTGTTGCTTCCCTACTACTCTTGC
>SNQJ01S0039573.1:44093-54941 GCA_010110895.2 Picea sitchensis | reverse complement strand
TTCATTAGGTGACCTCCTCATGTTGTTATACTAAGTCAACAACTAAAGGGGGTTTTTCTTGCCACCCCACTTTGCAAGAAAATGGGTTTTAACGGCCTCAAAATTTATGATACTAGCTGTTGGGAGAGATATGAACCATTTTCTCACTTCTCTTGCAAGACTTTGTGAAAACGGCCTCATTTTTGCATCTTCAAAATATATTTCTTCTAAGTCTATAAAATCATTGAACCAACTAGATGTTTCTGGGCTGACACATTGCCTTCAAGATCATACAGTTTGATCCTTAGATTATACTCCCGCAACAAATCATGTAACTGAGAAGGGAGTATAAGAGGGGAAAACCTAACTTCCATGGCTGTTGTGAGGGCTTGAAGTGGCTATTGGTTTTGAGTCTGTATCACAAGAGGTTTGGTAGAGGAAACTAAAATTAAATCTTGGAACCTCTTCTTGTCAAAGATGACCTCGTTCAAACAAGATTCAGATTTAGTTCTGAACAGAGTTTGCTCAAATTTCACATCAAACTCAAGATATTCAATGCTTGTTACTCCATCTTTGGGAAAGGATAGATATCTGTATAAACACAAATCCTAGCTTATTTAACATTATTTTCTTTTGTGTACAAGATTCTCAGGATCAGACACAGGGATTGCAGCTTTTCGGTCTAGGTTTCTCCTACTGTGAATTCTCTTGGGATCCAGGATTTCTAGCTCAAACTAGTTGGTGCTACTGGTCTCTTGGTAATGCATCTGCTAGGGTAAAAATAGTCTAATCCAATAAGGTGTTTGATTCACTGTCACCCTCTGGAATCAATTCTAAATCTTTAAGTCATTCTTTTCCTAGGGAAGATTTTAGTTTTGATCCCCGACAACGATGCCAAAATGTTAGCACTTTGTAAATTTGTTCGGCTGATAAATAAATGATAGAGGTAACCTACAAACCAACTTTAGAGCTGGGTACTAGCCTTCTCATATCATATAAGGATCTCTCGTGTCACTTGATGTTTCTTTGGCAATCAATGGCTAGATTTAGTTTGTTTTGGGGTTTTTTTTGTAAATTTGCTGGCAAGGAAGGGGAGGGACACTTAGGGCTATGGAGTCAAAATTATGAAATTGAATGAAAACATTGACTGTCCATTAGAACTTTCCAGAGGAAAAAATCTAAGTGAGGAGATTAATATGAGTTATAAATTGTAGTTTTCATAGTGTAATAAGAAAAAGGAAACAAATAACTTCTTCAGATCATTAATGAAATAAATTCTGAATTAGTTATGAGGAATTTCACATAGTTTAAATTGCTTAAGTCGATAGCATCACAAGATGAATTCTAAGAATTTAACTATCCAATTCGAACAGAAGAAAGTGAAAATGGAATTAAAGAACACAGGAAATACATACAAGGAGAGGAGACAAAACTCATATCACCACCATTATGACACAGGCGCAAGCTATCTCCTCCGACAACTCCTCGCCCGCTCACAGGATCTTCTTTCCTTTCGGCCCGAATAACATCAATGTTCTTCTATTTCCCTATCGAGAAATCTACACCCACAGTTCACTTCGTGCGATCCCTCTTCCTTGTCTTATCGAGGAATCGGAACTCGCTGCTTCGCGAGCTCACTGTCGATCACTACACTCTCGAGTCCCCGAGACCCGATGTGTCAGTCAATCGCTGACTTTCTCCCTCTGCTGTCGGGACTTCGCCCTATCGCGTCTTCGCAACTCGCGACACCAAACGCTTGAATTTCCAACCTCTGATATGCGATAAGGCGAAATGCCGAACTTCGCGATCTCGCTCCTTCTCGCCTTCACTACTCACGAGGTCAATTGACTCCTATGTCAGCTTCCGATGCCCGAGACGTCGAAATGCTGATGTTGGAACTTTCGACCCCACGGGATCGCAAATCCAAATATCCAATGCTCGGAACTTTCACAGCGAAACGTCGATAACTCACGTCACCTACCACGTCACCAACTCCTGTGGCCCACACTAATTACGCAGCTCTTGGGATATCGCTTCTCGCACTTTCGTGATTCCCGTGGCCAAATCTTCCGTTCCTTTCTAGAAAAACCCCAATAGCCGATCTCACGATGGATCCAACAGCCCCAAATGGACTTGGATCAATGACTCTGCTCCACCTGAGCTTTTAGCCTTTTCGCGCTTCCGCTGTAACTTCCGTAATTCTAGAAGATTTAGCGACTCACCAAAGCTCCCAGATTCTCCACGAAGAATACCAACCGTCCACTCTTCTTTACAAAATCCACGAACAAGAAATGTCTCTCCACGAGACTTGTTCGCCAACCTGCATCTCTCCCTTGCAAGCCTTCCTGTCACGACTTTTCTATACCATCCTTCACTAAACTCGAAGGCCTATCCTTCCTGAGCTTTTCTCACAATTTTCGAGTCCCTTCAGGAAACTCTTGCATGCACTCCTTGCAACAAATCTTCAACAACATCTAAGTGTTGAAGCTTCAACTTCTGCACAATCTTGCAGCAGCAGTCTTAATTCCTTTTGCTCAGAATTACAACTCTGAGACTCATCTTGGCCTACGCAGTCCTTGCACGGCACTGTGCTTAACCTGCACTTCTGGGAACTAAGAACAAAAGTTACCTCTATTTGAACCCTTCTGTCAACGCACTCCTTGCAAACGATTCAATTGCACTCCTTGCAGGAATTCTCTGGTTCAAGATAGAGAAACTATCAAAACTAACTCCTTGTTCTCACAGACTTCAATTCAACCATGGAATCACATACACAGTATATAAAAGCAAATGTATGACAAGAACCAAACATTCATGAGCATAATATCATAAATACATAGAGAATAACACAACCATGGAATTGAATCAAAGCTTTTCTATTAATTCAATGTATGTAAATGGGTGTTCTTCATACACTTCTTTGCTTGCTCTCTTCTGAATGCTCTAGCTAATTCAGAATAATGTTACAATGTACAATGAGGGTGTCTATATCCCATTTCCCTCTTGCGCTCTAAGGCTATCAAATCTAGAATTAAATATTCTATCTACTTTACATTAAGTCTATTAAATGCCTCATCTACCTAAAGGACGAGAGCTATCCGCTCAAGGTCCATTACAATATATAAGTGTGCTTCATTAAATCCACACATTAATGTTTGCGCAACAATATCAAGGTGTTTTCAAAATTTGTGCTGGCGTTGTCCAACTGTCTTCCGCTTCCGTGCTGGCTCGCTTGACGTGGGCGATGCTCCTGCATCATACTCCCTCGCTTGAAAAATTTCATGGGCTCCTGTCCATGAGCTCCTGCATGGTCTGTCCATGATTCTGTATTTCTGCTTCACTTTCCCAGCTGGCATCTTCTACTGGGTGATTCTTCCACTTGACCAGATACTCATAGTATTCCTTCCTTCTGGTCTTCTTACCCACTCTCTTGTCCAGTATGCATTCCATCTGCGTCTTTTGTGCTACTGGTAATTGTTCCATCCACTGGATCACTGGCTCCTCAGTTCCAGTCTCTTCTTCTCCATTTTTGTATGGGTATAAGTCTGTGACATTGAATATCGGAGATATCCCGATGCCAGCCGGCAATTCAATCTCATAAGCATTTTCTCCGAATTTTCTCAGGACCTTCCATGGTCCGATTTTCTTCATCTTCAACTTACTGTATGTTCCCCTTGGGAACCTTTCTTTCCTCAGGTGTGCCAGAACTAGATCACCAACTTCAAACTAAAGTTGTCTCCGATGCTGATCTACTCTGTGCTTGTACTCCTGGTTAGATTTCAGCAGTCGTTCCCTCACCTGACTGTGAATTTCTTTCATCACCTCAACGAACTCTTTTTCACTAGCACTGCTAGTCACAGTCTATTCTGAATCCCTCAATTCAGAACTCCTCTCGGCTGCATCCCATATACAATCTGAAATGGACTTCTACCTGTACTCCGATTCACTGAATCGTTGTATGCAAACTCTGCCTGTGGCAATATGTTGTCCCAACTGCTATGGTGCTCTGTCACCACTCTCCTCAAAAAGTCTCCCAGACTCCTGTTCACCACTTCTGTTTGTCCATCCGTCTGAGGATGATAAGAAGAACTAAAAGATAATTTAGTTCCTAGCTTCTTCCACAGTGTTCTCCAAAAATGCCCAATGAATTTAGTGTCCCTATCCGAAACAATGCTTTTCGGCAATCCATGAAGTCTAACGATCTCTTTAAAAAACAGATTTGCAATGTGCGTCGCATCGTTGGTCTTCT
Source organism: Picea sitchensis (assembly GCA_010110895.2). NCBI lineage: Eukaryota > Viridiplantae > Streptophyta > Pinopsida > Pinales > Pinaceae > Picea > Picea sitchensis. The sequence goes on along the minus strand of SNQJ01S0039573.1, from coordinate 50,713 downwards.
GGCATGGTATAAAGTGTGCCATTTTAGAAAACTTGTCCACTACTACAAAGACAGAATCAAATCCTCTTTGCGTCCTTTGCAATCCCAATACAAAATCCATGTTGATCGCCTCCCATAGCCTCTCTGGTACGGGCAATGGCTGATAAAAACCTGCATTCTTCTTTCTTCCCTTCGAATGCTGGCATACCTTACATCTGTCAACAAATCTCTTGACTTCTGACCGCATTCCCGGCCAAAAATAAGACTCGCTCAGCTTCGTCAATGTTTTATCATGACCGAAATGCCCAGCCAATCCACCACTGTGATTCTCCTTTAACAGGTTCTCCCTCATGGAGCATTTCGGAATACAAAATTGGTTGCCTATGAATAGCAATCCCTCCTGGATCATATAATCTATCCAAGGACTTCTATCTCTGAGAACTGGATTCTCAGCTGCTTCATACGCTTCTCCAAAATCTATATCTCATGCGTACATGTCCTTGAGATTTTCAAAACCCAATGCTTTGACTCGAAATTCCTTCAACAACAAACACTTCATGCTCAAAGCATCAGCCACTTTGTTAGCAGTACCCGAAATATGCTTAATCACAAATGTGAAATTCTTCATATACTCTACCCATTTTACATGTTTCTGATTCAACTTCTCCTGTTGAGTCACAAACTGCAATGCATGATTATCACTGTACAAAAAAAATTCTTTTGGGATCAAGTAATGCCTCCACTTCTTCAGTGCTTGTATGATAGCATAAAATTCCTTATCATACGTGGAGTATTTCAATTTCTCCTCATCCAGCTTCTCACTAAAATATGCAACCGACATGTCTTCCTGACTCAAGACCGCTCCTATAGCAAACCCGCTTGCATCACATTTCACCTGAAATGTTTTCTGGAAATCTGGAAACACCAACACTGGTTGCTCTGTGATCTTCCACTTCAACAGATTGAAGCTCTTCTCAGCCTCTATTGTCCAATGAAAAGACTTATGCCACTTTTTCACTGTATCCATCATAGTTGCGCTAATTCCACTGAAATTCCTGATGAATTTTCTGTAAAAACTAGCCAAACCATGAAAACTCCTCACCTCAAAAATATTTCTCGGTGATGGCCAATTTTTGATAACTTATACCTTATCCGGATCCATTCTCAATTCATTAGCCGAAATAACAAAACCCAAGTATATGAGCTCTGTCTTCATAAATGAGGACTTCTTCATATTGATCAACAACTTCTCCTGCTGTAGCTTCCTCATCACAATGGCCAAATGCTTCAGATGTTCAGCCTCTGATTTACTGTAAATCAGTATGTCGTCCAAATAAACAATGATGAACTTTTCGATGTACTCCCTCAAGACTTCATTCATCAATCTCATGAAGGTACTCGGTGCATTCATCAAGACAAACGACATGACTAGCCATTCATACAAACCTTCATTTGTCTTGAAGGTTGTCTTCCACTCATCGCCTTCCCTCATGCGAATTTGGTGGTATCTGCTCTTCAAATCAATCTTCGAAAAATACTTTTCCCCACTCAGGCAATCCATCAGATCATCCATTCTCGGCAGTGGAAACCTGTACCTGATGGTTATTTTGTTGATCGCTCTTGAGTCGGTACACATCCACCAACCTCCATCCTTCTTGGGACTGAGTATTGTCGGAACAACACATGGACTCAAACTTTCTCTGACCAATCCTTTGTCCAATAGCTCCTGGACCTGTCTCTTGACCTCCTCATTTTCCTACGGCGTCAACCTGTACACATCTTTATTTGGCAAACTAGCTCCTGGTATGAGGTCTATGTGATGGCTCACACTTCTCATCGGTGGCAACGAATGAGGTAATTCGTCCACTATGATATCAGCGAACTCTTCCAGCAGTTCCTGAACTTCATCTGGCAAATCATCCACTCTTGTGCTAGTCAAAACAATTCTCGGTTTTCTAACCACAAAGAATTGTGGATCTTCTTTCTTCTCAACCTCTGTAAGAAGCTCCTTCCCACTCATGAGAAGTACTGTGTTGTTTACTTCCGGCTTCACTTCCTTATCTTTTATTGGAAGCAACCTGTATGTCCTCCCATTCCTCTCCAGGGTGTATGTGTTCATTCTCCCGTCATGAACCACATTTCTATCATATTGCCATCGTCTACCCAACAATAAATGACATGCATCCATGGGAATAACATCACACAAAATCTTATCATTATATTATCCTATCTTGAATTCAACCAAGCATTGTTTAGTAACAGTTACATGGTGTCCCTTCTGTAGCCACGAAACTTTGTATGGACTCGAGTGATCAGTCGTCTCCAGCTCCAACTTCTCTACCATCTCTGTGGATACGAGATTGTCCATGCTACCACTGTCAGCAATGACCTTGCACACTCTGTCCTTGGTCTCGCAAGTTGTTCTAAAGAGTCTGGTCCTTTGGACTGAACTCTCCACCTCCTTCTCTGGTGTCAAAAGGACTTTATGCATCGCAAGCGATCTTCTGCCTTCTGTGTCTTCGGCCTCAACATCTCAACTCTGCGCTTCTACAATGTGAGCTTCCCCGATGTCTTTCTTTCTCTCTGGACACTCATACGACTTGTGGCCATTCTTCCCACATGTGAAGCATGTGATTACTCCACCTCGGCCTCTTCCTCTACCTCTGGTACGAGGAAAAGTGGTTGCGTCAGCATAACATCCACTCTGCTCTGTATGTTGTCCTCTCTGTTCAACATGTGGTCCCCTTTGTGAGGTTCCACCTCTTTCAACCTTACCCTGAGGTTTCTTCCATTCCTCCTTGGGCTTCTGATATTTTTCCTGGGCAACTGCCTTGCCTCTGGGCTGACTTCTGCCTCGTCCTCACTGTCCTTGCTTTCGGCTCATCTTCTCCTCGGCTTTCAGAGCCATCTGATAAGCATCCTCCACCGTCCTGATGGTAACCATGCTTAATTCATCCTGAATGTCGTATCTCAGACCATTCAGATATCTAGCAACCTTCTCATCATCGCTCTCCCGATGACCTGCTCTGATGTTCAGTCGATAGAATTCCTCAGTGTATTCTTTCACTGTCATCAGTTTTTGTCTCAAGTTCTACATTCTCCTGAACAGAATAATTTGATAATCTCTTGGGATGAACTTCACCTTCATGTTCGCGATCATTCGATCCCAACTCTTAATCTTCTGCTTGCCTTTGCAGCATCTGTCAGCTTGTAGCTCGTCCCACCATAAGGCTGCATGTCCTTTCAAGTGCGTGAAAGCATGTCTAACCTTCTTATCCTCTTCGATATCCTCATAATCGAAGTAGGTGTCAAGAGCTCTAATCCGATCTAGTAGCTCCTCTGCATCCAGATTCCCTTCATAGATTGGAATGTCCATTTTCACCTTCGCACCCATTCTGGAAATGGCTTTGATCAACCTCTCGGTCGATGCATCTTCTGCTGTGACCTCTTCTTCATGTCCAGCTTCCTCTTCAACTTCAGAATCACTATGATCCCCTGCACCAACTCCACGTATTTGTGTTGTCTCCATCTCCTCGAGTCTTGCTTGGAGATCTCTCATCTGTCTCTCCATTTCTAGATTTCCTACTGGTCTGCCTCTTCTTCGCACCTCCCTATCTTCTGGGTCAGTTGACTGCCTTTCTCTTCTGGGCGGCATGGTGTATTCTCCTTCTCTGCTATAGAAAGAAAAGAATTCCCACTCTAATACCAAACTTAACGCAGACACAAGCTATCTCCTCTGACAACTCCTCACCCGCTCACAGGATCTTCTTTCCTTTCGGCCCGAAGAACATCAATGTTATTCTATTTCTGTATCGGGAAATCTACACCCACAGTTCACTTCGCGCGATCCCTCTTCCTTGGCTTATCGAGGAATCATAACTCGCTTCTTCCCGAGCTCACTGTCGATCACTACACTCTCGAGTCCCCGAGACCCGATGTGTCAGTCAATCACTGACTTTCTCCCTCCACTGTCGGGACTTCTCCCTATCACGTCTTCGCAACTCGAGACACCAAATGCTTGAATTTCCAACCTCCAATACGCAAAAATATGAAATGCCAAACTTCGCGATCTCGCTCCTTCACGCCTTCGCTACTCGCGAGGTCAATTGACTCCTATGTCAGCTTCCGATGCCCGAGACGCCGAAATGTCAATGTCAGAACTTCGGACCCCGCGGGATCGCAAATCTGAATATCCAATGCTCGAAACTTTCACGGAGAAATGTCAATAACTCACGTCACCTGCCACGTCACCAACTCCTGTGGCCCACACTAATTACGCAGCTCTCGGGATATCGCTTCTAGCACTTTCGCGATTCCCGTGGCCAAATCTTTCGTTCCTTTCTCGCGAAACCCCGATAACCGATCTCGCGATGGATCCAACGACCCCAAATGGACTTGGATCAACGACTCTGCTCCACCTGAGCTTTTAGCCTCTCCGCGCTTCCGCTGTAACTTCCGCAACTCTAGAAGATTTAGCGACTCACTGAAGCTCGCAGATTCTCCACGAAGAATACCAACCGTCTGCTCTTCTTTACACAATCCACGAACAAGAAATGTCTCTCCACTAGACTTGTTCGCCAACCTGCGTCTCTCCCTTGTAAGCCTTCCAGTCATGACTTGTCTATACCGTCCTTCACCAAACTCGAAGGCCTATCCTTCCTGAGCTTTTCTCACAACTTTCGATTCCCTTCAGGAAACTCTTGCACGCACTCCTTGCCGCAAATATTTAACAACGTCTAAGTGTTGAAGCTTCAACTTCTGCGCACTCTTGCAGCAGCAGTCTTAATTCCTTTTTCTCAGAATCGCAACTCTGAGACTCATCTTGGCCTGCGCACTCTTTGCACGGCACTGTGCTTAACCTGCACTTCTGGGAACTCAGAACAAAAGTTACCTCTACTTGAACCCTTCTGTCAACGCACTCCTTGCGGACGATTCAACTACACTCCTTGCAGGAATTCTCTGGTTCAAGATAGAGAAACTATTGAAACTAACTCCTTGTTCTCACAGACTTCAATTCAACTATGGAATCACATACACAGCATATAAAAGAAAATGTATGACAAGAAGCAAACATTCATGAGCATAACATCATAAATACACAGAGAATAACACAACCATGGAATTGAATCAAAGATTTTCTATTAATTCAATGTCTGTACATGGGTGTTCTTCATACACTTCTCTACCTGCTCTCTTCTGAATGCTCTAGCTAATTCAGAATAATGTTACAATGTACAATGAGGGTGTCTATATCCCGTTTCCCTCTTGTGCTCTAAGGCTATCAAATCTAGAATTAAATATTCTATCTACTTTACATTAAGTCTATTAAATGCCCCATCTACCTAAAGGACAAGAGCTATCCACTCAAGGTCCATTACAATATATAAGTGTGCTTCATTAAATCCACACATTAATGTTTGTGCAACAATATCAAGGTGTTTTCAAAATTAGTGTTTGCGCTGTCCAACTGTCTTCCGCTTCCGCGCTGGCTCGCTTGATGTGGGCGATGCTCCTGCATCACATTAGAATCTTTTCATAGAGACTTCAAAATATTTTGCATATGTATTCAATTCAGCTCCAGAAAATTACAATTGAGTTCAGAACAACTAAAAGGTGCCCTTTCACTTCTACCAACATTAATACATTCATAACTTCTAATATTTATACAATTCGAGTTCCTTTCAATTAGAAACTGATTACAATAGATGAACTAAAACGTTTTAGCTTCTAAAAATGACTATAATGATTACAACATGATAGTTTTGGTATGGGAACCGATTACAATGATTAATAAAAAATGTTTCATGAAACAATGATCAATTCCTCTGACTCTTCAGCTTCTTCACTTGCAATTTGTCTTGCTTTGGTCCTCTGTCTAATCTGCCATTTTGGTGACACTTGGGCGCGACTTGTTGGTTCCTGGAAAACTTCACTTTGTTTTGCCCAGCTGCATTATCTCCTCCCACTACAAGTCAGAAGGAATGTCCTAGTCCATCATCTATTTGATAAGGATCTCCAATTCAGTGCAATAGGGATACATCATGACTGGCAGTCCAATCTTTACTCTCTTGAATTGATTCAAGATCTCAAAATTTGTGATCAAATATTCCACCAGGGTTGCCCCTTTTAAGTTCTCCTCCAAGATTTGAAACTTGGAATGATCCATTCTACATTGGGTGAGGCCAGAGTTGTATTCCTCATGATCATATGATTTTCCTTTTCCATCCAAAAATGGTGGGAGGCCTTATACAATTTATACAATTTGAATTCCTGTATACTCTACTCCATCTGTATGGCCTTGGTCTGGAATGATTTTAGCAGATTATGCTTGGCAATGACCCTCTTGGCCCAGATGATCAATGTAGCCCTACATTTGACCCCAATGGTCTGAAGTTATGCAGTAGGGATGGAATTTAGCAGGTTTATAGCATTTTGAGCCCACTCTGAAGGTTTCTTTTCTAGGGTCTCATTTACAACAATACACCTTCTTCTAGCTATGATGGCCATGCTATCTTTGTCATTGATGAAGTTCAAGTATACAATGAAATTGGAAGTGTAGTGTACCATTTCACTACCCAGGTTCACCCAAACCTCTCCATTTACCATTCATTACATGGATGTAAAAACAAATGCATTTAACC
>SNQJ01S0039572.1:56048-71447 GCA_010110895.2 Picea sitchensis | reverse complement strand
GCATCATTCCTTCTTTCCCCGTGCAGTTAGGAGGGAAGATTGTGTGTGTCGAAGTAGAGGTAGTCTATGCTCCCCTCAACTATAACCTCTTGTTAGGATGGAGTTGTACTTATGCTATGCAAGCTGTGGTTGCTAAATTTTTTCGGGTCTTGTTGTTTCCACATGAGGGCCGGATAGTGACCATCGATCAATTGTCTTTCTCTAGACCTGACCTACCTTTGGGGGCATCCAAGGTCCTGATGATTGATAATCCTCAACCATGTGTCATCAACATAGGAGTTGGTTTGTGCCCATCCTTGATGGGTACCTTCGATTACCCACCTCCTCACGGCGATATCAAATTTATATCTAATCACCATAAGGTTGAGATTTTTCAAATTTCATCGTTCCGCACGACTTACTTTGAGGGTCCATGGATACTTTCTTCCCCATTGGCCACGATGGATGAGACAGGACACCTAGGCATGTCCATGCCCTTGTCTACCGCTGAAGTAGTGTACTCTTTAGTCTAGCAAGCTTTAGCTAACACTGATCCGACTCTTGCACAAGAGTTAGATCCACTTCTAGAGCCTATTTGGGCTCAGGGTTCTCTCGCTAACATTGATTCGTTAGAATTAGTCTTGCCTTCTGATGAAGCAGTAATCGAAGCAATGACTAGTCTGGACAAACCTTGGGAAGATCTTCATCATAGATCATATTTTCTCCCAGAGTTAAGCCGAATCGAAGCAGGAGAATTCACCGTGACCATGACGGGAGATCAGTCATGTCCTATTAATCTCTTAGCTACACATGAAATGTATGCTGAGGGCAATATGGAAACTATCGCTGAAACTATACCAATCAACATCTCCCGAAACCATGGTGTCGTGGAGAACGTCTTCGTCGGAGTGGATTTCTCCCCTGAAGAGATTCAAATCTACATGGATCTTTTCAAAGAATTCCACGATGTTTTTGCCTGGTCTTATGAGGAAATGCCAGGTATCGATCCAAAAATAGTTGAACATGAAATCACAACGTATCCTGATGCCAAGCCTGTTCGACAGAAGCTTCGTCCAGTTAATCCTAAGAAAGCAACAACCATCAATATTGAGGTTGAGAAATTGCTAAAGGCAGGTTTTATCTATCCTATCCATTTGATCCAATGGGTGTCCAATCCTGTGCCGGTCAATAAAAAACAAGGCACGTTTCATGTATGTACCGACTTCCGTGATTTTAACAAGGCATGTCCCAAAGATAATTTTCCAACACCATTCATTGACCAGATCATTGATGAATGTGCTGGTTGTGAAGCCTTTTCTTTCATGGACGGTTTTTCGGGATATAATCAAATCCAAATCAAACCCAAATACCAACACAAAATGACATTCATTTGTTCGTGGGGTACATTCGCATATCGTAAGATGCCCTTCAATCTTAAAAATGCTGTAGCCACATTCCAGCAGGCCATGTCTTTTTCTTTTCATGATCTCAAGCATATAGTCGAGGCCTATCTAGATGGTTTAGCATCATGATCTCGCAAGAGAACGAATCATCCCACACACCTTAGACTTATCTTTGAATGCTGTCGCTACTTTAGGATTCGCTTGAATCCAAACAAGTGCAACTTCTGCGTAACGTAAGGATGTTTGTTAGGTTTCATCGTCTCAACAACAGGGATCATGGTCTATCCTCTCAAGGTGGAGGCAATAATCCAGTTGCCCCTCCCATGCACAATTCTTCAACTTCAGAGTCTACAAGTCAAGGCGAACTTTTTACGACGCTTTATCGCCAACTATGCTGAAATTACCAAGGGCTTTATGTGCTTACTGAAGAAAGACATTCCTTTTTACTGGGACGATGCCGCTCAACGCTCTTTCGATGCATTAAAACAGGCCCTCACAACTGCCCCTCTGCTACGACCACCTAACTATAACAAAGATTTCTTATTATATCTAGATGCCGTAGAGTCAACCATTGGCATGGCTTTAGTTCAGGAAGATGATTTGTTCTCAGAATACGTGATCTATTACCTGAGCCAAGGCCTCGTAGGACCGAAACTCAATTATTCTCATATCGAAAAACTTGCATTGGCAGCAGTTCATGCTGTTCAACGGTTCCATCATTATGTTTTGTTTCGCAAGAACACCATCATTGCTGTCGTGAATCCATTCCAACACATGTTGACACGATGGGTTATAGGCAAAAAAATCAGTAGATGGATAGTCATCCTCCAGGAGTTTGAATTAGACTTCGTTTCAGCAAAGTCCAAAAAGTCATTGGTCTTTGCAGAGCTTATTTCAGAACTTTCGGTTGAGTCAGGTGATGTTGTGCCTGAAGAATCACCTATTCAGGGAGATATGTTTTTGATCACATCTTCAGATCCCTGGTATGGAGATATACTTATCTATCTCTAGACTTTGAAGTGACCCACTTCTGCTTCTCATGATGAGCATCAGCGTATACACCATCAGGCTAAGAATTATCTCATACTCGATGATACATTGTATCGGAGAGGTGTAGACTGCATCTTACGTCGATGTCTCACACATGAGGAGGCAGTCATCATGCTCAACGATTGCCATACCAGATCTTGTGGTGGTCATTTTTCTGGGTTGGAAACAACCCAAAAGATTCTACGAGCAGGTTACTTCTGGTCGACATTTATCAAAGATTGTATGGAATCGGTCAAGAAGTGCCATCCGTGCCAAATCTTCTCTCGGAAAATGAGGGCACATCCCGCTCCCATGTTTCCTGTCATCACAGTTGGTCCCTTCACCAAGTGAGGGATTGATTACACTACTTGCAACCCCCCTTCAGCAAGGGGGAACCGCTATATCATCGTAGCTGTAGACTACTTCACTAAATGGGTCGAAGCTATGCCAACGCTTAAAGATGATGGAGAGACTGCAACTCTCTTTTTATTCAACTAGATCATAGCAAGGTTCGGCGTCCTAAGAGAGATTGTTACTGACCATGGAAGTCACTTTCAGAACCAAATGATGACCGAATTAACATCAAATCTTGGGTTACGGCAAGAGCATTCATCACCCTACTACCCTCAAGCAATTGGGCAGGTGGAAGCTGTAAACAAAATTCTTAAGACTATTCTACAGTGAACTATCAACTCAGCCAAGTCAAATTGGCATTTGATGTTATACTCAACATTATGGGCTTACCGAACATCTGTTAAGACTGGAACTAGCTTCTCACCTTTTCAACTCGTTTACGGGCTAGAGGCAATTGTGCCCATCGAATGTCATATCCCATCTCTAAAATTGGCAGTACAATTATTGCCAGACACTTCTCCACTTGAAGAATGGTTAGTACACCTTGAGAAACTCAATGAGCAGCGTCGTGATGTGGCCCTGGCCAACGAGGCTCACAAACGTAAGGTCAAGTGTCAGTATGATAGGTCCGTTCATCCTCGGATTTTCTCTGAAGGTGACCTTGTCCTGGTCTATGACCAAGATAAGGACCCCCTGGGGGAAGGAAAATTCAAACCCATGTGGTTTGGACCTTTCATCATAAAAGAGGTATTAAAAAAGGGTGCTTATCGTCTGGTTGATTTTGAAGGGAATGCTTTGGCGGAGCCTAGAAATGGGCTCTACCTCAAGAAGTATTACTCATAGGCAGGTTACTATGGGTAACTTTTTGTAACATATGTATAGTCTTTGTACTATTACTTTTTAGTTTCTTTTAAATGTTATGGACGTGTCATTGATGTTATATTTCGTCAATATGGTAGATGTCAAGTGATTCTGAGGTGTTCGTTGGGTATGTAGACGGTGCTAGTCGGCACATTCGGAGGCTTGCCTCCGCAGCTTGGGTAATCTTTACACCTCAGGGCTAGTTGTTATCTTCCATAGGTATATGCTTAGGTGACACCACAAATAATGTCGCCGAGTATAGTGCAGTTATTGAGTTGCTTCGTGATGCCTTGTCATTGGGTATATCTCATCTTCGGGTCTATCTCGAAGCTCAACTGGTTGTGTCTCAGCTAAACAGAGTATATCGGGTTCATGATCCAACCTTACACTGATGATTCCTTAGGGTACATCTCTTAGAACGAAACGTTGATTATATTACATATTTTCATGTTCCTAGGAGATTAAACCAAATTACAAATACTCTAACTAATCAAATTTTAGATTGGCATCTTGCACACATATGAAAGATCATTGACATAAACATGTAAATACATTTTTGCACACGTGATCCATAAGACACAAAAGATAAAAAAACCATATATAACATCATAAAGTAACAAGAGTACATAGATGGACGCACACGCCTCAAAAATAGGACCAATAACGAGTCATAGGGCTTATGCCCTCAAAAAATATATACAAGTAGTGCTCATGGCACGTAAAAAGTCTAAATAGGTTTAGGGCCTATGGGCCCTGTTATACTGGTCCACAGCATGGGCTAAATGCCTAAACAATCGGACCCACATCCGAGGTGCCCCCACTACATGAGGCTGCATGGATGGTGGCAGATCCTCTATCTCTGCCATCGGGACTGTACGAGTGAGTGCAGCAAAATTTGGCTCAACTCGTCTAAGTACCCTCTCAGCCTCCCCGACTGGGAGGTTTAGTGCTACTGCTGGTCCCCCGACAGTGGCAGCTGCGGCTTCTGGCTGAGAACGATGCCTGTTCCATGCATAATCGACAGGTCGCACTGGTCCCACATCTGCATGCAACAAACATATATTTGTCAAATACTCTAGCATATAAAAAAAATGATATATATAACAAAAACAACATAAAAATTACATATACAACAAAAAAAACTACAAGGGTGGAGACTTACCCATCTCCCCTCACTCCTCACCAGGAGGCACGGGTATCTCAGGATCTCTAGAAAAGTCTATCCTTGCATATGGGTAATCCTCGATCATAGGGATCTGCCATGACAACCATGCAAAAAATTCATCATCGAAAGACTCATTGGTCCTTCCACCACCCTGTTGTGGCAGTAATACTTCCCATCTACATATAGTAGGAAAAGAGGCCTGATGTCCTCGTACCACTTCTCGAGGACTAAAGCTTGGAACTCTCTCAAAAAAGAATGAACACAAAATCGTCCTGAACCCGAAGTTCCTCTGTGTCCACTGACGACAATCTGTCAATTGCCTCTTCATACACTCCAGTAGTGTGGTACTCCAGTCAAAAATTTTTGCATTCAAGCACTGGATGCAAGAAGAATTCATCTGTGTGCGAGACGCCTGATGCAAGGTTGCTGAACCGGTAATCCTCCCAATGAGAAATAATATCACTTGTAGCGATAGGTCAGTGATCTTACTTATGGGCACCTGGGAGCTCAAACGGTTTGTCCCAACCTCACAGTGCAGGGATATCATGTCCGCTATGTTAAGCGGCCATGTTGGAAATGTCCTAAAATTGACTGGTTCCCCTCTCCTTGAGAGGTCAGTCAAAAAGTAGATATCCTCGGTGGTGGGCACCAGTGATTGCCCCTCTAGCATGAAGGCCTCTGCATCAGGGTGCCAATAGTCAATCAAGGCATTTAGTAGCCTCGGTTGCACTTGCATAAATGAACACAGGAAGAACTTAAGAAAACCACATTGCATGAACGCGGCCATGACATTCGGATCTCCCGCAACCAACTCACTAATTGCTTCATGCTCCCTTTCCCTCTAGTGGACATACATCCTACCAACACAACAAAGTTTAGGAGGGTGAGTGACTGCTCTTTAGTTATTTTGTCTATAAAAGGGGGTCCACGCGTGCTGTTTAGGTGATAGTCGCGTGTACACGCAGGCAGGTTTTACTCTGCCCGAGTGTACATGCAGTCTGTCCAGAGATAGCCCACGTGGACCTAGGGCCAACCTTTTAAAAGTCGATGCCCACCCAAAAAATGAAATCAAAAGAAAAAAGAAATAATTGAATAGCTAGATAGGGGAGTTTGTACTTACTTGGTCCAAGCGGAAGTTCGTTTCGTCCACTGTAGCTCCCAAAATCACCGTTTTTATCAAAGGGGGTCTTTTGGCTCTAGAGTCAATTTCCAAATCAACAATGGTGATAATGAGCTGCCAACTTCTATTTATAGACTTTTTGGCCTCTTTTGTCACTTTTTTTTGGCCTCCCTTGTCAGTTTCTTTATACCAAAAACCATTTAGAGTGATTCAGGAGTTATTTGGGAGGGATTTGATCGGGTATTGGGACACTTTTTTTTGAGTTTTGAGGAAATTTTGATGGTCCATGAAATTTTTTCCAATAATCAACTTGAGCATATAAGTTAGGTTACTACCCCGACTTTTGTGTCTCGTTGTCTTTTTCCTCTGCCATAGGATCGATCCCATCAGGTTGTGACATAGAACCATCATATCTGCTTTAGAAGTGTTGCAACTTGGCGATAGATCTTACCAGAACATGGATGCCCTAGGTAGGTCCTGGTTGCATTATGGTGTCCATGCCGTCTCTAAAACACTGCAGGCTCGGGAGCCCTTATAGTCTTTCCTGAAAATGAGTTTGAGCCTCATTTGCATGATTCTTTTTCGCTCTTGATCTCACCCTCATGACTCCCAAAAAATAACAGGTCTTCTTTTAAGCCCTTTTCAGACTCTCTAAACATGAAAAGATTGTCGAGCGATCTTGTGGCCTTTAATGCTCGTTAAACTAAAATTTGAAGTCACATCCGTCCGACGGTAGTTTACTCCTTTTTCGGTCCAGACGGTCAACAGTACGAACAAAGGTATACTCTATGGAACTTCAGCTCTATAGAAGAGTACTCTCAGGTATAATTTTATCCCTTTTCGGGCATGAGGGACTAAACTTACGAAAAATGAACCCCCATGGAGTCCATAGTTAAGCTCTTTTCAGACTCCCTAAAATTGAAAAGATCGCCGAGTGACCTTATTCTTTCACACTCATTAAATTGGTCCAGAAGAATATTCTTGATGGAGTCCATAATTAAGCTTTTTTCAGACTCCTTAAAAATGAAAAAATATCCGAGTGATCTTGTCCTTGTCACACTCGTTAAAATGGTTTTGAATCAACGTCTAATCGGTGCTAGTTTACCCTTTTTTCGAACCGACTAGACTATCTTCGAAAAAGGTATGCCAATGGAGTCTCCTTTTATGTTTTTTTTTCAGACTCTCTAAATATGAAAAACCACCGAGCTTACCTTCTCTGGGCTTGTTAAACTTACATCGAAGGACGTTACCATTGTGTGTTTTGTTAACCACGTTTGCATACCTTATACACCAGCCTTGTAACAGTTTGCTTCCACGTCTTAACACCTTTGGCCCCCGGAGGATTTTTTTCGAGTATCATTTTAGTAGAACATCAGTCTTGTCCTCGTGCCTTGAGCTTGTATGTTTGCAACACTCGTTCCTCCCTTGTAATGCAATATTCCTTTATTTTTTTTCCACAATTATTGAAAAGAACAAAAAAATCAAATATACCCCAAAAAGAGGAAGGGAAAAGTATTTTCTTTATTGGCAGCATAATGAGTCGCCCTTGGATAAAGCACATCTGTCCGTTTGTTCATCAGACTATGGGATGTAGTACGACCTTAGGAAGCTTTTCTCGCTATATAGAGTTGTGTCCTCCACTGTTTGGTTATCCTTCCAAACATATGGAGAGTTTGCGTTGCCTCCTGCTTCGTAGACTTATGATTAACATACATGCTTCCCGAGTCTCATCATTTGTCGTGATATTGTCCAAGGGAAGTTTGTCACCAAGCCTGAGTCGGCCCCTTTGCAATATGTCTCTTGTCCTCATACCCGACCATCCTAAACATCCAATCAAGTCCGTGTTTGAAATCACTTAAGCCTTCAGTCTGATCATCAAGATTATCAAGTCCATGACCGACGAGTCGTCGAAGACCTCTGGGTAGTGCATTCGTACACTCATATTACACTCCTACCCAAGTTTTAAAGATTTTGAAGTTGTTGCTCGAGCTCTGAAGATCTCATCTCCAACCATCAGGCCGAATCAACTTCTGGAAGATGGATACTCTATATGTATATCTTTCTAATTTCAAGATGTAGCTCCGCTGTGTATTGTTCGTGGCTACTCTTTATAGTTATTTGACATGGATCTATAGTGTTTTTGATTGGTAGCCATGATTCTATTATATCCCGAGCATGGGTATGCCCGCCTCGGTGAGAAATTTGTTATTTTGTAGATGACACCTCCCGGTTCCTGATCCTTGGGCTCAATCGTTCGGCACATCAGTAAAGATTAGTAATGTATTTCGGCCATCAGATGCTCTTCTGACCTCACACATTAGGGGGCATCTGTTATAACCCTAAATTGCACCACACATGCTTACCTGGCATTAGGCCAACTCATATTCCTTCTTTTCCAAAGCACTGCTGAACAACTCTTTCAAAATCCTCTTTTATAAAGGCCCACGCGCCCTAATCCATTACTGCACGCGTGTACACGCTGGTTGACCCAAAACAACCCGTGCAGACCGACAAAAGCACAAAAAAAGGAAGGTTGTCGATGGAGCACAGAAGATATGAGTGAGTTAACTGAAACTCCCGACCATGCTTGACCGAGGGTTCGTCCAAAAACCTAGCTCCTTCTAGCCTATAAAAGAAGGGGTAGGGGTCCCATTTGAAGAAGAAAAAATATAGAAAAAAAACTCTGCCCATTTACGTATTCTTATTGTCCCAACCCTTTAGCCTTTCCTTGTGCCAAAGGAGATTCAAAGTAAAGCAGTTGGAGGATAGAAGAAGAGGAGCCCAGGATCAGGTTCAAGGAGCAGTGGCTGGTCTCAACTTTTGTAAGTTGACTCATTCAAAGTAATAAAGAAAATGCTTTTCCCGTCCCAATTCATGAACTGTTTATAGTTTGGTTAGTATATGTTTGGATTTCTAACCCGTTAGTATATAAATAGTATGCATGCATAGTTGTTGCTTGTGTTGGATGCATGTCATCTTTGGAAGGAGTATCGCGAACAAGAAATGAAGCACAATGGAGGATCGACATCAAACATCGGGAACGAGGTAGGTTGATCTTTCCATGCATTTACTAAGAAAATGGGATTTAAATCTAGGGATGAAGGTAGAAAGTAGTTTCTCTTCGGTTATATCAGCATGCAAAGTCTGAACTCTATTTGCTAGTCCGTAGGGAGATTTTCCCAACAACAACAATTGATTCCTCAGAGACCACAAATACAGTGAATAGGAGCAGAGTCAAGATAAGAGTGTTCCATTATTATTTGTTTTGCCATCGTGCTCACACAATCCATTCCTCTATCTCACATTTTATAAGACATGCAATCATAACTCTATAATGAACAGTCTATAATTAAAATAAAACAATTAAGTGGTCTGTTAAGGAGATGTACAACAGTTTATAACACACATGGAATTAACATTTTGAAAATAAAATGAATGTTGATGTAATAGCCTATATCATGAAAACAATACACATAAATTTTTACAAAGATTTACTTCTTCTAGGCAATGTTATCATTTGTCAACTCATGAATGCCTACCCCACACCTATGTATTGTGACACCTCACAATAAAAAATATAGAAAACCAGTCAGTTCTCCCAATAGCCGAAGATTTACAGCTTGTTAAGTGTAGAGATAAATTTCACAGATTGGTCTGACGAGACGGTTAAAGGATGGCCCCATCTATAGGATAAGAGATCCTATATATAGATAAGAAGAGGTAGGTAAGAGAGTTTCAAGATAATCTCAGAGTTAGTTCCCAATGGAAAGTTTATGGATTTCATTAACCTTAGCTTAACCATACATAATTCATGTCAGCTTTGTCTGCAAGTAATGTCGTACATCAGGACAAGTTTAAATTTATTATTTATTTTTTTGTTAGATTACCATCCTCACTAGATAGAATACCCTGCTGCTAGCAAGCCTGTTCAATACTCCGACGGTTTTACCTAGTCATACCACAGACCGATACCCGCTGCTAGCAGACTTGTTCAGTATCCCGATGGGTTAGCCTCTTACACCCTCAAAGATTGGCCCTCCATCTTTTAAGATTTTAGTATAAGGTTGTTTTATGTAAGAAGATGGGGGGACAGCTCTGAAAACAACTCTTTCTTTCATTTTTCAATTGGGATGATATTTATGTTAGAGGATGACTTTCCATTATATTACTTAGTTATTGTCCCGATGTAAGGGGTACTTAAGAGGACGTGACCTATCTAAAGACATGATATAATCAAGCTATTTAGTGTTTAGTGGATTGTACCATTGAGAAAGAATAGAAAGGTATCTCTAGGCTCAACTCACTTTCTTATTTTGTAAGTTATTGTGATGTTTCCATGACTAGCCGCTAATCAGACCTTCTTGTTACTCTTTAATAAAGATACTTTACTCACTTACTCAGGTTTCTTGGATAAACTATACAAGAGACCTCTAAGCTTGATGGTTACAGTGTCACTTCCTTATATAGTGGTGAAGGTTCAAGAGCAACTGCTTCTTAAGATTCCTTGAGAAAAAGAAGATGAAAATATTTTGCAAAAACATGGCTAACTACAACAAGTCGTTATTCATTTGATGCTTAATAGACACCAAGGTTCAAGTATAGCAATGTTTCGAAGAAGAATCCTTCTTTTATATTTCCTTGAAATTGTCTACTCCTGGTGAAATAAATACCTACAGAAGTCTTTAGAAAAAAACACACTCTAAAATATCAAAGACTAATGAGATCAATGGGATCAAGTCACTGGGACATGTATCTCATAGTTATTTTATTAAAATAAAATGTAAAATGAGGCTGCATTAGACTTTAAGCTAAACTAACAACATGCAACTTTTATTTACTATCCTACCCTGCCTAAAAAGAAAGGGAGAATTTTATTCAAGTGTAAGAACTCTTCCAATGTAACCATGTGCGGAGCAAGATAAGAAACATACTCATCCATATATGAAGAAGTTACCACAGTGATTACCTGGATATGAAGAGCCACCCAACCTACTTGTTTTGGAATTAGAAGGTGTTGAAGAAGATAATAGTATTGTGGCCTGATGACCTCTTGAAACAAAATTTCAATGTAATCTTGATGTTCATCAATAGTAATTTCTATGCTCTCCTTCATCATGTTATGCAGATCCTTTTCTTCTAGGTGATTGATTTCTGAAGTACATAAAGGATTTGCTGAGATGGATGTTGAGAACTCCTCAATCTCAGGTCTTAATGAGTGCTCTCCACTGGATGTAGTCCATAATTTTTCATCTTCCTTTGCATTTTGGCAAGGAAAATCATTTTGTAGCTCATAGGAACTTGATTCTTCTAATATTTCTAGAGGGGTAGTCAAGTTCTTGGCTATTGTCAATATGTGTTCTTCTTGAGAAGAAGAGATCCCAGCTATTTCTAGGATTTGAGAAAGTTCCCTCATGCTAAAAGTTGCTCTTGAGTTCATCTTGCCATTGGATAAAACTTGGTTCACACAAAAATGATGTCCACAAGGTTAGGATCTCTTGATGGTGGTAAGAAAACAAATGTTGTATTGTTTGGTTCTGCGGAAGGCTCGAGTGGTCTTGCCTCCTGTCCCACTATTATTGGTGCTTCAATTTTCTATTTTTTAATGCTCCCTGTCTTAGTCTCTTCAATGACAATTTTAGATTTTTGGGTTGAGCTAACTCCTATTTTCGGTATCGGTCTGGGGAGTTTATGAGTGGAACGTTCCTTCCCACAAAAATTTCGGAATGAACCTTGGTTGAAATGTTTGATTTAGATTTAATGTATCTACTTTTTGGGTCTCTAGGTCTATTCCTGAAAGAAAACAAAAATAAAAAGAAAAACTACCATTGGGTTTGGGGAGCCTGCAATAGCAGATGCGCAATTTCTTACCCCTCGTCTTAAGGTTCCCCTACCACCAATCTAATGCTAAGGTCTAGAAATGATGTATTTCCTAACTATTTCCTACCTTGAGACAACTCCCCAACAACGACACAAAAAATGATGGGTGTTATATATGCATTAAAAACACACTAAAAACCCTCAATTAAATTGTCAACCCAGGGTAAGTAAACTTAGAGTTGTATAAAAATATATGCCAAAGGTAGAAGGGCTGGTAGGAGTATAGTCTAACTAATGAAGGTAGCTATCTAAGGTTAATCTACTCAAGAAAAACTATCTAATGAGAAAACCCTACTAAGCAACTTGAAACTAGATAACCTAAGTACTTTTGGGCCAAGGATCGATGGATAGTTCTAAGAAAACAAGTAAAAACCCTACTTGAAGCAAACTAGCTCATAACAATAAGCAAATAACCAAAGCAAACTATTTTAACTTGCCAACCTATATCCAATGAGTAACTACCCTATGAAAGAAAATAAATAAACAAGCAAATAAAGACACCTAACTAACCTACGAAAGCAAGTAAACAAGCAAACAAAGACAACTAACTAACCTAGTAAGGAAAATAGACAACCAAGCAAAAACAACTTGCTAACCTATTAAAGCAAATAGACAACTAAGAAAAAGACAACTAACTACTCTAAGACAACTTCTACTGCAAATAATCAAATGAAAACTTCTCATTGAACAACTATCTAGCCTAAGAGGCAAGTGGAATAAATTCTTAATTCAAAACTATTTATAATTCATGAAAAGGAAATCTATTTAATTGAAAAAAGAAAGACTAACAACTAATCTTGAACCTATGATAAGAAAACTACTATCTAGTCTATCAAATCAAAGACTATCTATCCTACAATAGTAATTAAACTATCTTTTTAAACTATGAAAGAAAGAAACTATCTTTTCTGATCTATGAAAACAGGAAGCTATTCTTTTAATCTATGAAAGCAAGAGAACTATTCTTTAACCTATGAAAACAAAAAAACTATATTTTAACCTATGGCAATTCAAATATAATGCCGATTGTTGTGTGAATGTCTTCAGTGTCAAATGATATCTCGATGGAATTTGACAACAAAAGATAATTCAAGCGGTATAAGCTCAACACTGATCTCAATAGCAAAGTGAAAGGTATGGATTAAACAATCCAAAGATAGTTTATCCATGATAAAAGCAATGTTAAATACCCTGCATATTCATGAATAAACCATCAACAATATAACGAGATCATCATTATACTTCTATACTACATAAGCAAAACTAGATTCAACCATTAACTAAGAAATATAATTGCAATTTAATTCTAGGAAAGGAAATTACATAAATTGAAACTATGCTACATCTATTCTAACAATTCAAAGTTAAAACTACAATAAGAAAGTGCTTGAAAACATAAATTAAAACATGACATTAAAAGTAAGCTCACAACTACATTAATCAACAACTAATTAAACAAAATCTATATAAAAATGAGATAAGCAGGCTATAATGAAAAACTAGAATTAACTCTATCCATCCATCAAATCCTTCTCGAAGAAAGCTCAAAATAAAAACTCTGTTCTATTCTAATTAAAACTCTGTTTTAAACTTAATTCTAAAATCATAAATACAGACGTAATCTAATATCTAACTACACATGGGGTTATTCTAGGGATTTGCAAATTCGTTCCTAACTACAAGATTAATGCATGCTAACACAATCCATCATACTAACCTGCAAAAGAGAGTCAAAGCAATTAAACTACAACAACAAACCAATTAACACAATGAAAATGCATGTACAGGAAAATAAAGAGAACAACTAAATTATGAAATGAATAAACAACTAAAGAACAATTATGAGACTGCTGGTGGGCCCCCCAGCAAGTCGTGGTCACTTTCTAAAAGAACACCACGCACTTAGCAAGATGAATTCACCATAAAAACTCAAAAACACAGTTCTTGTATAATCTGGCAATGTAAAATGGCAAAATAGAGTAAAAACGTATTTCTACCTATCACACCGATGCTTCTGATGCTTAACAACTATATGACCACCTTGGTGGTATTTATAATGTTTATAGACCTAGTGGTCGACCACAGGAAGGTCGAACCACTTCTAAATTTGGCAATTTCCATTAAATGATGCCCTAACTGATAAAACAGAGTGAGGCAATAATCGCCCTCTTGGACAACTAAAACTGAGTTGTCGAAAGTTCAGTAGCTGTAGGGGATAAGCACAAACAAAACCCACGTTCCCGATTCGCCCATCACTAACCGCCAATACCATAACCGCCAAGTCGCCCTCCGTTTTTGTGCAATACACAGTGCTGGACAGAGTGTCGGATCGGGTACCAGAACGAGTGCTGGAAGGAGTGTCAGACTGAGTGCTAGAAGTAGAAACGTGGTGCGTTTTTTCCCTGTAACACCAGAAAAACGTGAATTAGTTCTTGGTAATCATAAAACGTGATGAATTATACCCAATAATGACATTAAACATGAATCACACATACCTACTGGAGATCATACCGTAAACATAAAATTCTTCAAAAAGCTTCTTCAAAATATGAAAAACACATATGTACATGCGACAATAGTGTAAAATAACCGTCATAAAAATGATCATATCTCGGGCCCAACAGAGACATTGAGAAGTAAAAATCTCGGTTTGTAGAAAGAGGGTTCTCACAGGTAGAGGGATTATATTATGATGAGACATTTGCTTTGGTTGCTAGATATACCTCGATGAGGTAGTGATCTCCATTGCACTAGAGATGGTTTGGAAGATCCATGATATGGACATAAAGACTATATTTATGAATGGTCTCATACAAGAGGAGGTGTACATAGAGAAACCACGGGGCTTTGAAGTGCATCAAAAAGATTCTCATGTGTGCATATTGAAGAAGGAATTGTATGGGCTGAAACAAGATCCTAGAGCTTGGTATTAAAGGATTGATACATACTTGTAGGAGATGGGTTTTGAGAGGAGTCAAACGGATCCAAACCTATACTTTATTGTGGTTTGATAGGATCCTCTCATTCTTGTGCTATATGTCAATGACCTCTTCATTACAGGGGTTGAGAGACTCATAGTTGGTTGCAAGTAATTGACTATGCTAAATTATGGCTGACTTAGTTTAATTAAAATTGATCTAATAAAATTATGATAATCTTGAATATATAATTTATTATTATAATTATTGACAATTCAATTTATAAGTTGATTGTGCTAATGATAATAATCTTGAATATATAATTTATTATTATAATTGAGAATACAATTTATAAGTTGATTGTGCTAATGATAAACTTTTTGTTAGAAATGTTTTAAAGAAATGTATAATAATATTCCAAATAAACATTGGATAACTATAGGTTTATAAGTTTAGGAAATGCATAATAATATTCCAAATAAACATTAGGGAATGCATAATGAAATTCCTAACTATAAGTTTAGAGGTATAATAGGGAAAAACAAAGTTCCACAAAATTATCACGTGTTAAAAAATAATAAAAAATAATAGGGAAAAACCACAAATTATTAATTTTTTTTAATAATATAATAATAATATAAAATCATTTCAATAATTATCTAGCAAACCCTAACTAAATATTTAGTTAGGGTT
>SNQJ01S0039572.1:20889-45974 GCA_010110895.2 Picea sitchensis | reverse complement strand
CTCTGCTAAGCAATGCAGGAAGGTCATCTCTCAGACATGGAAGTTTGTCTTCTTCGTGATTCATTCTCAGAATAAGTGAAAGATCACAACCACATCCAGGGTCTCTGCGGCCGACTTATCCACACAGCAGAAGCAAGTAGATAAGGTCGTGGACGAATACTCAGATATTTTCTCCTCACCTACTGGGGTACCTCTGCACTGCTAGGTCAAGCACCCCATTGATCTGAACCTTGGTGCACCGCTACCCAATGGGTCAGTCTATCATCACTCTCTATTAGAGAATGAGGAGATAACGCGACAAATCCAAGAACTGCTCCACAAGGGGCACATCCTTCCCAGCTCATCACTTTGCGAGAGCCCAATCGTGCTGGTACAGAAGAAAGATGGAACCTAAATACTCTGCATTTATTACCGGGCTCTGAATAAAATAACAGTCAGAAACCGGTACCTGATTCCCCAAATCGAAGACCTCCTTGATCAACTCACGGGGGATAAATACTTCAGTAAGATTGATCTAAAGTCTGGCTACCACCAGGTCCTAATAGAATAGACAGATGTATGGAAGACCGCCTTCAAGTCAAAGGAAGGCATTTTTTAATGGTTGGTCATGCCCTTTGGTTTGACAAATGCTCCGACCACTTTCATGAGGATGATGGACGATATCCTATGACCATTCACCAATAATTTTGTAGTGGTGTATTTGGATGACATTCTTATTTACAACAAGACTTGGGCCGAACACTTGCAACATATTCAATAGGTTCTGCACACCCTGGGACAACACAAGCTATACGTTAGCTTGGAAAAAATCTCCTTCGGCATGGACAGGGTCCATTACCTAGGCTACATCATTGATCAACATGGTGTACATGTGGATCCAACCAAGATCCAAGTCATCCGTGAATGGCCAGCCCCAACCACACTCACTGAGATTCAGAGCTTCTTGGGCCTTGCCAATTTCTACCGCAACTTTGTGTTGGGATTCTTCCATATTGCATGGGCCCTCAACCAAATCACCAGGGGTGGTGGTAAGGAAAAATTTGCATGGGGCCGGTCCCAACAACAAGTGTTTGATGATTTGAAGCAGCGCTTATGCTCATCCCCAGTACTTTCACTACCAGACCTACAACATCCCTTTGAGATTGATACAAATGGTTCAGACTATGCATTGGGTGTCATTCTCACTCAGCACGACCACCCCATGGCCTATCATAGTGAGAGACTATCTGATGTTGTCCGTAAGTACCCTACTTATGAAAAATAAATGTACTCCATTGTGCAAGCTTGCTGCCAGTGGAGACATTACATTCTTGGGAAGGAGACAATCATCCACACTGATCATAAGCCACTACAGTTTATGCAGACACAAGGAAAATTGCAGAATGACCGCCATCAAAAGTGGCCCACATACTTGCAGCAATTCCACCTCAACATCAAATATAAATCAGGAAGCACCAATCGCGTCACTGATTTCCTCAATTGGATGGCCCCAACTCTATGAGACAAACCCAGACTTCACCACCACCTACCAAATGTTGGGTGCAAACATAGTTGTCGATAATTTCTATCTTCAGGATGGGTTGCTGTGTCGTCTGGGCCATATCTATGTTCCATCAAGCGAGCGAGCGAATCTGATCTGGGAAGCCCACTACAATCGGGTGGTAGGACACTTCGACGTCGAAAAGACAGTAGCGATGCTACAAAAAAATTTCTACTAGCCGAAACTTCAACAGGATCTCAACAAGTATATCAGGTCTTGCACTACCTGTGCTATTGCCAAACCAACTACTAAGAAACAGGGACTGTACACCCCTCTTCCTACTCCTAACAGGCCATGGGAATCCATCTCAATGGACTACATGTCAGGCCTCCCGTCCACCAAGCGGGGAAAGGACTGTGTTTTTGTGGTTGTTGACTGCTTTTCTAAGATGGCGATTCTAGTTGCCTACAAGAAGAGCATCACAACATAGGCCATTGCCAAGCTCTTCTTTGAACAGATTTGGGTACATTTTAGACTCCCACAAACTATTGTCTCGGATAGGGACAGTCGATTTATCAACACATTCTGGTCGAGCCTCTGGTCACTGCTGGACACCAAGCTAACCAAATCCACGACCTTCCACCCCCAGACAGATGGCCAAACTGAGGTCGTAAATCGATTGGTCGTGTATAACCTTCGCATGTATAATTCAAAGCACCCTCGCACATGGGATGAGAGTCTTCCCTATGTCTAGCATAGCTACAACCGAGCCCTGCATAGCTCAACCAGCCACAACCCCTTTCAGGTGGGGTTGGGACTCCAACCATTGGGTCCCATAGATGTTGCACTTCCCCTTGCAGTCACCTCAACCGACTCATCTCCTTTTCCAAATGAAGCTGACAAAGCCACCCGATTAATTGAGCGGATCCAACACATCCATCAACAGGTTCAGGATATCCTACAGAAGTCCAATGACAAGTAAAAACAACACCATGACCAACATCAGGTTCCACATAAGTTTCAGGTGGGAGACAAAGTTTGGTTGCACTTGCAGAAAGAACGCCTTACAGGACCCCATCAGAAGCTTCGCCCACTCCGTTATGGGTCGTACACCATCACCAAGGCCATGGGGGATAATGATTTTGAGCTCAACATTCCTCCTTTCCTTGTCTTGCACCCAGTGTTCAACTTGGATCTCCTTCGCGCTTATTTCCCACCATTATTGGACACCTTAGACGTAGAAGAATAGCTGACACCAACAGAGATCAACCCCGAGTGCATCCAACAGGCATCCATCGATCATATTATGGACACACAT
This sequence comes from Picea sitchensis, assembly GCA_010110895.2. Classification (NCBI taxonomy): domain Eukaryota; kingdom Viridiplantae; phylum Streptophyta; class Pinopsida; order Pinales; family Pinaceae; genus Picea; species Picea sitchensis. Next base: position 43,176 of record SNQJ01S0039572.1, on the reverse strand, counting down.
ATCAAGGGAACTTAGTAGCAAAGGATCCAACTTTATCGAGTCGTCAAAGCAGGGCAGCTCCTGCACCAAGGCAAGTGGTTCACCCGGGGCCAAATTCAGCAGAAATTTCCTCATCTGATGGGGGAAAGCAACACAATGGAGACCATTTATTCCTAATGAGGGAGGATTGATCTAGTTGGATATCGATGTCCACCCACCTTTTCCAACTGGCTCAAAACAGTTTTCTGGCAATTTTGGCAATTTACTATTTTTAGCAGTTTTCACTTCCAGGGCCATTTTGAGGGCCTAAATGAAGGTTTTTCGGGATCAATCTTCTCAATGATAGTCTATGAAATGATTGAAGCCTCAAAATGAATTTCCTTGATGATACCTTTCCAACGAGCTATCATACGCCTAAAACGGAGATCGTATGCAAAAGTTACGACCCCGGGAAGTTAATGTACTAACTTACCCAAACGGGGCCCACATGACTTTTGGCGCTTCATCTCCTAGGGTTAGGTTTTTGGATGTCTAGGGTTTTTTGAATTCCTGTTTATTGTAAAAGGCATTGAGAGCCTCATTGTAATGATCTTCTTGCGAATGAGTGCAGCCATCACATCTCTTCTCAAAGATAAGCCGCCACCATTCCAGCAAGCTTGTTTCTGTTGCATTTTACAGTTTCAGCTTATTTCGTTATTGAATAGAAAACCAATTTTACTATATCTCTGTTATTTTTGTGTTAAGAATCTGTTAATAATATTTATTCATCTCATTTTGCTCATAAAATCCAGATCAATTATTGAATACTTCAACTATATCGTTGGCTTGTGGGTGATGTAGGGTACTCTTTTGGTGATGGATCATAAATTCTTCAGTGAGTATGCATAGAGCGTCATTAAATAATTGCATGCCTTAATCGCTCATTAACACTTTTCTGTAGCCAAATCTTGTGATGATGATCTCAAATATGAAACATGTGGTCATTTCTAAAATACAATATTTTACTAGTGAAACTTCTCACCAATGTGTCAAATAATGTATGGCAATAATAATGTAGCATTCACCCATATGGTGCACATGGGGGATGATTAGTCCCATGAATTCAATATCCCATCTATCTAACAATTCTAGCACTGTGATCAAGAATAGTGGTAGTTCATCTTGTCGACAAGGTTTTCCAACACGTTGGCAAATGTTGCAGCATTTGCAATATTCTGCAGCATCTCTAAATACTAAAGATCACCATAATACTATGTGTAACACTTTTTTCATTGTTTCTTTATTGGAGTTGTGTTCCCCTATGATGCCCTTATTATAGTTGTGTTTATTGCAAGTTTTTTGCTACACATATGTTTCCCTTTGATGCAAGCAAAACCCTAGTTGAAGATCTTACACCATGAAAATAGCTTGCACCTAGTATTTAGTGTGGGCCTCCTTTGACAATATTTTTCAACATTATTGGACACCTTAGAGATAGAAAAACAATTGAATCGAATAGAGTTCAACCATGATTCATGGAAAAAGAATCCATTGATCAAATTTTGGAGAAATAGGTCAAGGGCACTCACCAACAGAAGCTTCAGCTTTATTGGGTTGTTAAGGCAGGGTAGCTCCTGCACCAAGGCAAGTGGCTCACCTGGGGAAAACTTCAGCAGAAGTTTCCTCATCTGATGGGGTACCTCAAAAAAATGGATACCATTTCTTCCTGAGGAAGGATTGATTGAGGTGGATATCGGTGGTGACCCACCTCTTCCATCTAGCTCACATACAAATTTCATCTTGGCAATTACAATTTTCATCTTCGTAATTTGTTTTTCTAGATTTTCAACTCCCAAACTTATGGGGCCGTTTTGAGGTCCTAAAGGAAATTTTTTTAGACAACACCTTTGGTCTCCTGATGGAATTTGTACTCCTTGGATATACCTTTCTGATGAGGTATCAAATTCCCAAACGGATATCATATGAAAATGTTTCAACCCCGAGAAGTTGATGTACCAACTTACCCCAACGAGGCCAAAATGAATTTTTCCGCTTCATCTCCTAGGGTTATATTTTTGGATGTCTAGGGTTTTTGAATTCATGTTTGATATAAAATGTCTTTGGAGACTCATTGTACTCATATTATTATGAATGAGTACAATCATCACATCTCTTATTAGAGATAACCCGCCACCATTCTAGCAAGCTTGTTTCAGTCTGCATTTTACAATTTCAACATATTTCTTTATTTAATAGAAGCCAAGTTTTATTGTATCTCTGTTAGTTTTCATGGCATCTAGGTGTTAATAATATATATATGTATTCATTTCATTATTCTCATTAAATCTAGATTAGAGAGGGCAGGAGGAGTGGGGTATAGAGGGAGAGGGAAAAGTGCATTCCTTAATTGCTTATTAACACTTTTGTGTAGCAAAATATTGTGATGGTGATCTCAAATATGAAACATGTGGTCATTTATACAATACAATAGTTTACTGGTGCAATTTATGACTAATGTGTCAAATACTTTGCAGTAGTAGAAATAATAATTTGGACTATCTAACTTAGGACGTTTTGATAATATAAAATCATTTCAATGATTATCCAACAAACCCTAACTAAATATTTATTATATGTTAAGAATTATATATCAAACATGTAATAAAATATAGTGTAATAAAAAATCTGGCAGTAATTATAATGAGTGTATGCTTGCTTATTTATGAAGTTGGATTAAGAATAGTTAAAAAATATAGTACAAGTCTGGCAGAAGAAAAATAATTGCAAGTGTAAAAAAAAATGTGATGCCGTGTCCTGAGTTCGACTTAGATTTGAAAGTTGGTGTCTTTTGAGAGAGATGGAATTTTCCGATAAAGAGTAATATATATATTCAAATCGGTTGTGTTGTTGTGAAAAATAATGATTTGTGTGGAAATTACAAGATAGGAGAAGAAAATATCAGTTACAATCACAATGGATTTCACTCTGCCCATGGATGAATTCATGTCTAAAACTTTAATGAAGTCCTCAACTCCAATGAAGTCCTCTTCGATATCAACTCTCCATCGAGGTAACCTTCAATCTTACCATGTCCTTCAACTCCATCGAAGTCACCTTCATTATTACAACATCCTTCGAATCCATCGACGTCTCCTTCAACTCCATTGAGCTCTCCTGCCATATTATTTTCTACTATGAACCCATTGGGATGCCCGTTAACAAAATCCTATCCATCCTCTTCTCCTTTGAGTCCATTGAATTCCTCTTCATATAATGTTAATGGTGATCTCATATGGTCGTGTTGCAACAACATTTATGTTGGTGGTGCTGCAACAACATTTTCGTTGGCCAAAACTTCGACAGGATGTCAGCAAGTATACCAGGTCTTGCATTGCCCGTGCCGTTGCAAAAATGGAAATTACGAAACAAGGAATGTACACCCCTCTTCCTACTTCTATAAGGCCCTTAGACTACATCTTGATGGAATACATGTATATCTTTCCATTAACTAAGCAGGGAAATGACTGTTTTTTGTGGTGGTTGATCGTTTTTCTAAAATGGGGATTTTGGTTACCCGCAAGAAGATCATCACCACAGAGGCCACCCCCAAGATCTTCTTCGAATGAGTGTAGGTACATTTTAGCGTACCACAAACCATCATCTCAGATTAGGACAACCGATTCCTCAACACATTATGGTTGAGCCTTTGGTCATTGTTGGACACCAAGCTCAACAAATCCACTGCCTACCACCCGGAAACAGATGGCCAAACCAAGGTTGTCAACCAAATGATCGTGCATATCCTGTGCATGTGAAATTCCAAGAATCCCCACACAAGGGACTGGAATCTTCCCTATCTTGAGCACATCTACAAAAGAGCGATACATAGCTCAACCAACCACATCCCCTTTTAGGTGGGGTTGGGATTTCAACCATTGGGTCCCATGGATGTTGCACTACCCCTTGTGGCCACCCAGGAAAACTCATCCCATGCTCGAATTGAAGCTAAAAAATATACCTATTTCATTGAGTGGATCCACCACATCCTCCAACAGGTTCAAGATATTTTATAGAAGTCCAATGCCATGATCAACACTGGGTACCACAAATGTTTCACGTGGGAAACAAAGTTTGGTTGCACTTGTTGAAATAATGCCTTATGGGGCCCCATCGAAAGATTTGTCCACTTTGATATAGACCTTACACCATAACCAAGTTCATGGGTGACAATTATTTTGATCTCAACATTCCCCCCTTCCTTGGCTTGCACCTATAATTTAATGTGGGCCTCCTTCGACCATATTTTCCACCATTATTGGACACCTTAAACATAGAAAAATAGTTGACATAAATAGATTTTTTCCATGATTGCATGGAACAAGCATCCATTGATCAAATTGTTGAGACATAGTTCAAGGGAACTCGCTAGCAGAAGTTTCAACTTTATTAGGTTGTCAAGGCAGGGTAGCTTCTGCACCAAGGCAAGTGGCTCACCCGGGGAAAAATTCAGCAAAAGTTTCCTCATCTGATGGGGTAAATAAACACAATGGGTACCATTTATTCCTAAGGAGGTAGGATTAATTCAGGTGGATATTGGTGACCACCCACCTCTTCCATCTAGCTCACATACAAATTTCATCTTGGCAGTTACAATTTTCATCTTGGCAATTTTGTTTTCTAGATTTTTGAGTCCCAAACTTATAGGGTCATTTTGAGGCCCTAAATGACATTTTTTTGGACAACACTCTTGGCCTTCTGATGGAAGTTGTACTCCTCGGATATACCTTTCTGATGAGGTATCGAATTCCCAAAACAAAGATCGTATGAAAACGTTACAACCCCGAGAAGTTGATGTACCAACTTACCCCAACGAGGCCCAGATGATTTTTGGCGCTTCATCTCCTAAGGTTATATTTTTGGATGTCTAGGGTTTTGGAATTCATGTTTGATATAAAATGCCTTTGGAGACTCATTCTACTCACGTTATTATGAATGCACACAATCATCACATCTCTTCTCAGAGATAAGTCGCGACCATTCTAGCAAGCTTGTTTTAGTTTGCATCTTACAGTTTCAACATATTTCTTTATTTAATAGAATCCAATTTTTACTATATATTTTTTATTTTTCATGGTATATTGGTGTTAATAATATAGATATGTGTTCATTTCATTATTATCATTAAATATATATTATGTAGGGAAATAAGAGTGGGGTATATAGGGAGAGGGAAAGAGAGGGAGAGTGTTAGAGGAGAGAGAGAGTGAGTGAGTGAGAGAGAGAGAGAGGGAGGTATAGAAAGAGGAATGAGGAGAGGGGAAAAGGGGATGAGAGAGATAAATAGATGGAGGGAGAGAGAGGGGAGAAGGAGTGGTAGAGAGAGAGATATAGGGAGAGGGAAAGAGAGGGAGAGTGTTAGAGGAGAGAGAGAGTGAGTGAGTGAGAGAGAGAGAGAGGGAGGTATAGAAAGAGGAATGAGGAGAGGGGAAAAGGGGATGAGAGAGATAAATAGATGGAGGGAGAGAGAGNGCAAAGCGAGATGGAGAGAGAGACATATGGGGTAGAGAGAGACACATGACAATGAGATCACGATCTGTTGGCCCATGGGATTTGAGATGATCATTGTATAAGCTTTGAAGCATGGTTTGAAGAAATATTTGGTAATGGGTTTATTTTAGTTAGAGAAATGTAGGTTGGGTCCCTTTCCCAACAACCGAACTTGAATATGATATGTTTGTGAATATTGAACAATAAGGAATTGATTCTCTTGTGTGGAGTGTAGGTTATGAAGTACCACGTGCATGATAGAAGGGGCCATGGGGCTAGGGAATTTGCAGGGGAACTTGAATTCTTGATACAACTCTTGTAGATGGATGAAATACCTCTATGACTAATCACTCTGAAACTGCTAACCACCATCTCTCATCAAATGTTTTGGTTGTGCCATGCCTTATATGTATGTTTTCCAACCAACTGACTATGACTCACCATGTGTTAGTCCTCTGCTCCGGATTTATGACGGGAAAGAAATGAATAACACATTGAATATCATAACATGGAGATACAGAGAACAACAATAGATATCTAGTGAACAATAACTTCTATTGAATAAATAAAATAGGTTGAAACTGTAAAATTTCAGAATTGAAAAAACTTGCTCGAATGGTGGTAGTTATCTCTGTTTATTCAAAAATATATTTAAAATGTTAGTTTTTAGTATATTATATTTTAAAAAAATGTTTCTTTTACACCATATATATATTTGTTTCCCTTCAAATTTACGCACTTGTTTATTCAAAAATAACTTTGAAATGATAGTTTTTAGTAGATTATATTAGAAAAAAATGTTGCTTTTACACCATATTTATTGTTTTGAAATAGATACACACTTGTTTATTTAAAATGATCTTTGAAACATTGTTTTTATTATATTTTTATGCTATATGTATATATTGTTTTGAAAGATATAGATAATGATTACAATTTGCTATGCAATTAATATCTTAGAATTGAAAACTTATTAATTGCATCGTTTGAGAGAGATGAATATTTTCGACAAAGAGTAATATATATATTCGGATTGATTGTGTTGTTTGTGAAAAATAGTGAAGTGTGTGGAAATTACAAGATAGGAGAAGTAAATCTCAGTTACAATCGCAATGGCTTCCACTCCACCCAAGGATGAATTCATGTATAAAACTCCAGTGAAGTCCTCTTCGATATCAACTCTCCATCGAGGTCACCTTCAATCTTACTGTTTCCTTCAACTCCATCGCAGTCACCTTCAGTATTACAACATCCTTCGACTCCATCAACGTCTCCTTCAAATCTATTGAGGTCTCCTGCCATATTATTTTCTCCTCTGAACCCATTGGGATACCCATTAAAAAAATCATATCCATCCTCTTCTCCTTCAATTTCATTGAATGCCTCTTCATATCATGTTAATGGTGATCCCATATGGTCATGCTGCAACAAAATTTATGTTGGTGGTGCTGTAACAACATTTTTGCAACAACATTTTTGTTGGTCAAAACTTCGACAAGATGTCAGCAAGTATATCAGGTCCTACATTGCCCGTGCCATTGCCAAAATGACAATTAAAAAATAAGGAATGTACACCCCTATTCCTACTCTATTTATGGGACACAATATTCCATTTCCCACTCTATCTTGCATACCCAAGTAATGTTTTCATCTAGGGTCTCCTGTCCCTATGCCACTATCGAAGGGGAGCCCTAGTTCTCCATGATGACGATATCCTGAGACGTAGAAGGACTTGAACTGTCAAGCTAGTGAACCTTGCACCAGTGTGAGCCCCGTCCTCTATGAGAATGTCCATGTTTGTGAGTGTAATGCACTAAAAATAAAATGGAATAAGCAGAGTAATACCAAAGAGTTGATGAAGGTTCGTCAGTACAACAATGGCCATTATATGCCATAAACATCCAAGTGATCACCTTGACACAATTAATCCCTTCAAATCGCTACAACATCCACATGGGGTTGTCAAACTTGCAGGCTAGTACTCGTGTAATAGCCTTCCCATAGCCTGGATAATAACAACCCATATTATTGTATGTACTCTTCACCCAAATGTCCCACATCCTTTCCTAGTGTACCATTAACCACAGAGGGGGAGTAGATATATGGAGCTCTGAAGTGCGCTTGCCTATAAAAAGAGATAGACAAATGGCATGCCAAGCTCGATGCACATGTTTTATCATGGATATCTCGCTCACCCCCCATTTCAGGTGATAAAGACAATTTTATATTATCAGAAAAAATAGTTAATTTTATGATGATAATAATAATTTACAATGACTACACCTAGTAGATTTTATGTCCCAATCTAAATGAGATATATTGGTCATATAAATAAACAAATAAATAATATCATAGGAATAAAGAAAAAAATAAAATATAATGATAATAATGATGACTACAAATTATAAACATTAACACTAGTTTATGGAACTTATACCCATTAAATTAAAATTACTTTTTATCGTGTTATTTTTATTATAAAATAATTTGGAAATAAAATTTTTCTTTCTAGAGAGTTGGCATGCTTTCCAAGGCTACCATACTATAATTTCAGGGACAGAACACAAGCTGATTGTTTTGGAATGATTTCCAAGGTAAATCGTATAGCTTATGTCACAGAAATCGAGGAGCGGGTTTGTAGCATTCACATAGGAAATTATGGCATGAATTTTGAGGAGCTTTGTTCATATTTTGAGGTGTTTTTTGTGGCTCAATTTTCGAGACAAGTTGGAACTTTTTAATGTTGAAGATGACTTCTATCAATGAAATTTATTTATAAACTATGAATAATAAAAAGCCTCCCCTCTCTCACTAGTTTTCCCCTTGTAAGTTTTTCCAGGGTCTAGTTTGACCAAAAATATCCGCGTTATCATTTATGGGTGTGTTTTTATTTTTGGATAATTGTTGTAGCATACGTCAAGTGTTTCATTTTATGAACTTTATTTTTCTACTAACTAATTTTCAGTTGTAAATGCAATGTGGGTTGGGAATTAAATGATGTTGTCTCATTGAGACTTGACAACAGGTTGGGGTTTGATTTTTCTACATGGTATGATACCTAGAAAGTGGGAAAGAGCATAAACATATCAGCCATGGAGGAAATATATTTTTATGAGAAGAGAGAGGTACTTCACTAGGTATAAAATTTTGGGCTTGATTTTTAGTTGTGAGGGTCAATGGCCACCAATTTGAGGGTTGAGGATAGATTGGATGGAGCTGCTAATTTCAGGTCATGGAAGGAGAGGATTGTCTTGCTTCTACAGGAGTGTGAGTTATGGGATATTGTTGAGAAATCACAAACAAAATCCGTGCCAGTGCCTACTGATGATATTCTTTTGGTCTCCTACACCAAAAATAAAATTAAGGCTAAAATAATTATCCTTCATGCCATTAAGGACCATGTGATTCCACATGTGATTGAGAAGTCCAATGCCTATGACATGTGGTAATCCTTAACCAAACTTTACCAAAGTTCCAACAAAAATCGGAAAATGCTAATGAGGGATAAACCAAAGAGCATTAAAAAGAAAAAGATTGAAAGTGTTTCCACCTATATTACCAAGATAAATCATATGAGGGATGAACTTAGTGTTTTTGGGGAGGTTGTTGCTAACAATGAACTTATAAGGACTTCTTTGAATCGGGTAACCAAACAACGGGATGTCTTCGTTGAGGGCATTGTGGCAAGGGAAAACATTCCCAAGTGGGATCGTCTTTGGGATGACTTCATTCAAAGGGAGACTTTAAGAGGATATGTGCATGGGAGTTCATCCACAGGTAATGAAGAGGATAATGTGTAACTTATAGCTAAAGGAAAGAAAACGTCCAAGAGGGGTTCCAAGGGAGGGAACAAGCAGAAAGGTGAAGGGAAGGACATGATAAAATTCAAGTGCTTTGCATGTCACAAGTTTGGTCACTATGTTGGACAATGTCTTAATAAGAAGAAGAATCAGGTTTCAGATTCAACATATGTGCAGGAGTTTACCTAGAGGTTTGAGAAAGAGTATTCATTGTTGGTGTATGTTTCTTCTAGAGCATCATCTACCAGTATTTGGTAAATTATTAGTGGCGCCTCCCACCATATGACATGTGTTCATGAGTGTTTCAAAAATATTACTGAGATTGGGGATCTTGACGTGGTACTTAGAGATGAATTAATTGTCAAGGAAGTTGGTAGTGGGACATTATCGTTTCAGAGGGAGTCTTTACCTCCCATGTATTTGAGAGATGTCCTATATGTTTTTGGTGTGAAGAATAGCTTGGTGTCAGTTTCCACTGTTGAGGATAGGGGATATGAGGTATTGTTTCGTTATGGGCATGTGATATTGTATTCTAAAGGACCCAATGTCACTTCAGCCAAAGTGATTTGGATCTAACATCAGAAGTTGTACAAACTCATGTTTAATCCAACGAGAGAATTGATGCATAGTACTAGAAGAAATGACCTTTGTGAGTTATGGAATAGGAGGATGGCCCATTTGCACCATGGGGCTTTGAATATATTGAGAGAGATTGTGATTGGAGTGCTAAATTTTAGTACAAAGAACCGGGAGGTGTGCAAGGGGTGTGCTCTTGGGAAGTACACCAAGACTTCTTTTCCAAGAAGTGACAACAAAGTAGCAAGTATTCTTGATCTGATTCATTCCATTGTATGTGGTCGTATGTCTTCTCAATCTTTGAGTGGTTTTGAGTATTATTTCATTTGTATTAACGACTTCTCCAAGAATTCTTGGATTTTATTCATGAAGACCAAATTAAAGGTCTTTAAGCGGTTCCAAGCGTTCAAAGCTCTTGTGGAAAACCAAACAGAGAAGAAAATCAAAGTACTGAGATCATAAAATGGGGGTGAGTATACCTCCAATGAGTTCAATGAATTTTGTGCTAGAGAAGGAATCAAGAGAGAATTGATTGTTCCCTACAACCCAAAACATAATCAGGTTGTTGAGAGGAAGAAGATGGCCATTGTTGGGGCTGTGAGAACCATGTTACATGATCAAGGACTACCACTCTTTATTTGGGTTGAGGCTTGCAACAGTGCAGTTTATCTACAGAACATGATTCCACACAAAATCTTGGGGAATAAGTCTCTCAAGGAGGATTTATCTAGGAAGAAGCCTGATGTTGGGAGCTTTAGGATTTTTGGGTGCCTTACATTTTCACATGTCCCTTCTGAGAAGACGAAAAATCTAGAACCCATGGAAGATAACAACATCTTTGTTGGGTATAGAAAGACTCCAAAGTATTAATTTATATACATCCCCTCCTTGAGAAGGAAATTTGTGCGATAGGATGTGATATTTGAGGGGGATAGAGCCTTTAGGAGTTCATTGGATGTTGAACAGGGGGAGTAGCAGACTCCTCAAATTCAGGTGATTCCTTCACATAGTACGTTGACACAGATTTTAGGACCACCTCCTTCAAGTCCACATGATCAAATTCAATTACATAGTCTTTAGGTGGTGGGATTGAATAGGAGGAGTCCCCCCCACATGGTGAGACTTCAGAGAAGAGGAATCACAAGTGGCTTCAATACACTTTGAATGAANTATAACTATCTGTGATGGTGAGCAACATCATTGAGTTTGATCCTTCCACCTTTAAGGAGGAAGTAGGTCAATAGGTCTAGAAGGATTCCATGGTGGAAGAGTAAAATTCCACCATGAAGAATTATGTTTGGGAGGTGGTTTTGAGACCTTAGGAGAAGTCAGTGGTGACTTCCAAGTGGTTCTAAAAAATAAAGTATGTTGTTGATGGAAACCGATGGGTGTTATATATGCAATAAAAACACACTAAAAACCCTCAATTAAATTGTCAACCTGGGGTAAGTAAACTTAGAGTTGTAGAAAATTATATGCCAATTGTAGAAGGGTTGGTAGGAGTATAGTCTAACTAATGAAGGTAGCTATCGAAAGCTAATCTACTCAATAAAAACTATCTAATGAGCAAACCCTACTAAGCAACTTGAAACTAGGTAACCTAAGTACGTTTAGGCCAAGGATCGATGGATAGTTCTAAAAAAACAAGTAAAAACCCTACTTGAAGGAAACTAGCTCATAACAGTAAGCAAAAGCAACTATTACGCATAACAATAAGCAAATAACCAAAGCAAACTATTTTAACTTGCCAACCTATATTCAATGAGTAACTACCCTATGAAATAAAATAAATAAACAAGCAAGCAAAGACACCTAACTAACCTATGAAAGAAAGTAAACAAGAAAACAAAGACAACTAACTAACTTATTAAAGAAAATAGACAACTAAGCAAAAAAAACTAGCTAACCTATTAAAGCAAATAGACAACTAAGCAAAATACAACTAACTAATCTAAGACAACTTCTACTGCAAATAATCAAATGAAAACTTTTCATTGATCAACTATCTAGCATAAGAGGCAAGTGGACTAACTTCTTAATTCAAAACTATTTCTAATTCATGAAAAGGAAATCTATTTAATTGAAGCAAGAAAGACTAACAACTAATCTTGAACCTATGATAAGCAAACTACTATCTAGTCTATCAAAGCAAAGACTATCTATCCTACAACAGTAATTAAACTATATTTTTAAACTATGAAAGAAAGAAACTATATTTTCTGATCTATGAAAACAGGAAACTATTCTTTTAATCTATGAAAGCAAGAGAACTATTCTTTAACCTATGAAAATAGAAAAACTATCTTTTAACCTATGGAAATTCAAATATAATGCTTGTGGTTTTGTGAATGTCTTTGGTGTCGGATGATATCTTGATGACATTTGACAACAAAAGATAATTCAAGCGGTATAAGCTCAACACTGATCACAATAGAAAAGTGAAAGGTATGGATTAAAGAATCCAAAGAGAGTTTAGCCATGCCAAAAACAATGTTAAATACCCTGCATATTCATGTATAAACCATCAACAATATAACGAGATCATCATTATACTTATATACTACATAAGCAAAACTAGATTCAACCATTAACTAAAAAATATAATTGCAATTTAATTCTAGGAAAGGAAATTACATAAATTGAAACTATGCTACATCTATTCTAACAATTCAAAGTTCAAACTACAATAAGAAAGTGCTTGAAAACATAAATTAAAACATGATATTAAAAGTAAGCTGACAACTACCTTAATCAACAACTAATTAAACAAGATCTATATAAAAAGGAGATAAGCAAGTTATAATGAAAAACTGGAATTAACTCTATCCATCCATCAAATCCTTGTCGAAAAAAGCTCAAAATAAAAACTCTGTTCTATTCTAATTAAAACTCTGTTTTAAACTTAATTCTAAAATTATAAATAAAGACGTAATCTAATATCTAACTACACACAGGCTTAGTCTAGGGATTTGCAAATCCGTTCCTAACTACAAGATTAATGCATGCTAACACAATCCATCATACTAACCTGCAAAAGAGAGTCAAAGAAATTAAACTACAATATCAAACTAATTAACACAATAAAAATGCATGTAGAGGAAAATAAAGAGAACAACTAAATTATGAAATGCATAACAGTTACCAGACTATTGGTGGTCACTTTCTAAAAGCACACCACGCGCTCAGCAAGATGAATTCACCATAAAAACTCAAAAACACAGTTCTTGTATAATCTGGCAATGTAAAATGGCAAAACAGAGTAAAAATGTATTTTTACCTATCACACTGATGCTTCTGATGCTTACAAATTGTCTGACCACCTCGGTGGTATTTATAATGTTTACAGACCAAGTGGTCGACCACAGGAGGGTCAAATCACTTCTAAATTCGGCAATTTCCATTAAATGATACCCTAACTGATAAACAGATCGAGCTAATAATCTCACTCTTGAACAACTAAAACTGAGTTGTCTAAAGTTCAGTAGTTGGAGGGGATAAGCACGAACAAAACCCACGTTCCCGATTCGCCCATCACTGGACGCCAATACCATAACCACCAAGTCACCCTCCGTTTTTGTGCAATACACAGTGTTGGACAGAGTGCCGAATCGGGTACCGGAACGAGTGCTGCAAGGAGTGTTGGACTGAGTGACGGAAGTAGAAACGTGGTGCGTTTTTTCCCTGTAACACCAGAAAAACGTGAATTAGCGCTTGGTAATCATAAAACATGATGAATTATACCCAATAATGACATTAAACATGAATCACACGTACCTGCTGGAGATCACACCGTTTTAACATAAAATTCTTCAAAAATCTACTTCAAAATATGAAAAAAACATATGTACATGCGGCAAAAGTGTAATGCAACCGTCATAAAAGTGATCATATCTCGGGCCCAATATTACCCCCACACCTAATATTTTGCAGGTCCCACTGCAAACAAAAAGAAATTTCCCTTCATGACGAAACTTGCGAAGGAGGGGGTGGATTAGCTTTAGAAGCTTCTCCCTCTTGCCCGAGGGATTTTGACTTATGATTTTTGTGGTGTTTCAATTTCATCCAGAGACTATTATTGGTGGTATTAATATCATCAAACTAACGTTGTAGAGAATTCATCTTGGCTTGTAGGACAACGTTATCATGGCGTAAATGACAACTCAGTGTTTCATGCTCTCTAAGTTTGAACTAGAGGGTTTGGAGTTTTTGGAGGCTGTGATGACATGTGAGGAAGCCTTGAGATTTATATTATACCCTTTATCCTTTAAACCATGAAAAACAACAATTTTACCTTTGTAAAATTAGTTCCAAAAGTGACTTCCCATAAGCGCAACAATTCTGGCTTGGTGAACTTGTGAAAAAATAGGTATCAAAGTGACACCTGTAACTACAAGAAAGTAAAACCTATGTTAAAAATGAGAGAGGTCTTTTTTTTTTAATATGTCCTTGACAAAAACCTCTCTTGGTTTTGAAAAATTCACTTTCATTTGTTAGGAAAACATGCGAAGAAAACATGACTAAAACAGGAAAAACAAAGTGTTTTATTTCCTAAAAAACTAGGTCTCTAAGAGAATTGAATATATCCAACACCATAACGTATATTTAAAAACGGAGAGAGGTTATTTATTTTTAATATATCCTTGATAAAAACCTCTCTTGGTTTTCAAAAATTCACTTCCAGTTGTTAGGAAAACACAAAAATAAAATATGACTAAAACAGGAAAAACATAGTGTTTTATTTTCTGAAAGCATAGGCCTCTAAGATGATAGAATATATCCCAAAGCATAAAGTATATTCAAAAACTGAGAGAGGTTATCGTGTTTTGACATTTTATGAACACAAACCTCCTCCCGTTTTCAAAATTACTTTCCCATTTGTTTAGAATTCCAGATTGAAGTTGGCTACTCAAAACTTGCAGAAGCGCAGCGTGCTCTTAGCAGAAGTGCAACATGGTCTTTGGTAGGGATTTTGGAGGCCTTCCCAGAGGATTTTTTGGCTGAAAGAGGTATGGGTGGAAATTTTATAATTTCGGATACATAATGGAACTATCAAGTACTTCAAATGCCTTCTCCAACCCTCTGAAAAACTGTCTTGAAGTCAAACTGTTCAAATGTGCAAAAACTCTCCTATAGCGATTGTATTTGGGGAATTTATCTCAAACAATAACACTTGTGCATAAAATGAAGGAGATTTTTCTTTCTTGGTCTATTATTGACAAAAGCCTCTTCCACTTTTGTCAAATTCATCTTCCTTAATTCAGAAACAAATTTTGAAGTAGAACTTTGACCAAGACAATCATTTGAAAATTTATGACTAGGAATGATGATATGGCCAGGAAGATTTATGACCTTGGATGAGTGGAGGGAGTAGTATTGACACATAGACGCACCAATGACAATTTTACAACCAAGATATGTCAAATTTTATTTTATAATTTTATTTTGAAAATATAACAATTTGACCTAATAACCCTATCAATTAGATGAAAGAGTAAATTTGATCACTAGTGACTGACAGAACTGACAGATACTAACAAAAGGCTTGGTTTGTACTGGTAGGCATGGTGAACAGGAGAATTGTTATTGCCTGTCATCAATATGTAACATTTCAAACAACTGATCCTCTTTTCATAAGCTTGGAATACATATGACAGTAAGTATTTAGCAGTTGTAATCGCTCTATATTTGTCACAAAGAGTAGTTAAGTATAAGCAGTATTCTATAGCATAAACATAAAAACACACAGGAACTTATAAAACACACAATGATGTCAGCAATATATAATTTAGCATACCAATACAAACAACTTCTGATATAATATCCCAAGACTTTGTAAAAAGACAGTATGACAGAATTTTGACAGAAATCCTACTTCCTCTTCTCATGGGTTTGCTATACAAATGGGTAATGCTTAGCATTTTTAGCTCAAGAAACTCCCCCCCGACCGAAGATATGGCACATCCTCGTTCCATGAATTAGCAATAGGTCTTTATTTCTTTGAGAGGGGGGTTAGATTAGCTCCTCTTTTATCCACTCTTTGGAGTATCCCTTAGCTCCAGAGATGTTCTGAAATTCAGGTTTGAAAACCCTGTTATAGCTTGCTCTTGGAAACTGATGGTGTTTAAAATAGCGGTCTCCAACTCTTGGGAGTTTTGTGGCTAAGGAAATTGATTCCTTAGAGACCACGAATATAGTGAATAGGAGCAGAGGCAAGATAAGAGTGTTCCATTATTATTTGTTTTTCCATCATGCTCACACAATCCATTACTCTATCTCACATTTTATAAGACATGTAATCATAACTCTGTAATGAACAGTCTGTAATTAAAATAAACCAATTAAGTGGTCTGTTAAGGAGATGTACAACAGTTTATAACACACATGGAATTAACATTTTGAAAATAAAATGAATGCTGATGTAATAGCCTATATCATGAAAAGAATACACATAAATTTTTACAAAGATTTACTTCTTCTAGGTAATGTTATCATTTGTCAACTCATGAATGCCTACCCCACACCTAAGTATTGTGACACCTCACAATAAAAAATATAGGAATCTGGTCAATTCTCCCAATAGCCGAAGATTTATAGCTTGTTAAGTGTAGAGATAAATTTCACAAATTGGTCTGACGAGACGGTTAAAGGATGGCCCCATCTATAGGATAAGAGATCCTATATATAGATAAGAAGAGGTAGGCAAGAGAGTTTCAAGATAATCTCAGAGTTAGTTCCCAATGGAAAGTTTATGGATTTCATTAACCTTAGCTTAACCATACATACTTCATGTCAGCTTTGTCTGCAAGTAATGTCGTACATCAGGACAAGTTTAAATTTATTATTTATTTTTTTGTTAGATTACCATCCTCGCTAGGTAGAATGCCCCGCTGCCAGCAAGACTGTTCAGTACTCTGACGGTTTTACCTAGTCATACCACAGATTGATACCCGCTGCTAGCAGACCTGTTCAGTATCCCGGCGGGTTAGCCTCTTACACCCTCAGAGATTGGCCCTCCATCTTTTAAGATTTTAGTATAAGGTTGTTTTATGTAAGAAGATGGGGGGATAGTTCTGAAAACAACTTTCTTTCGTTTTTCAATTGGGATGGTATTTATGTTAGAGGATGACTTTCCATTATATTACTTAGTGATTGTCTCGATGTAAGGGGTACTTAAGCAGATGTGACCTATCTAAAGATATGATATAATCAAGCTATTTAGTGTGTAGTGGATGGTACCATTGAGAAAGAACAAAAAGGTATCTCTAGGCTCAACTCACTTTCTTATTTTGTAAG
The DNA here is from genome assembly GCA_010110895.2 of Picea sitchensis. Taxonomy (NCBI): domain Eukaryota; kingdom Viridiplantae; phylum Streptophyta; class Pinopsida; order Pinales; family Pinaceae; genus Picea; species Picea sitchensis. The sequence goes on along the minus strand of SNQJ01S0039572.1, from coordinate 26,002 downwards.
TTATTGTGATGTTTCCATGACTAGCCACTAATTAGACCTCCTTGTTACTCTTTAATAAAGATAATTTACTCACTTACTCAGGTTTCTTGGAGAAACTGTACAAGAGGCCTCTAATCTTGATGGTTACAGTGTCACTTCCTTATATAGCGGTGAAGGTTCAAGAGCAACTGCTTCTTAAGATTCCTTGAGAAAAAGAAGATGAAAATATTTTGCAAAAACATGGCTAACTACAACAAGTCATTATTCATTTGATGCTTAACATACAACAAGGTTCAAGTATAGCAATGTTTCGAAGAAGAATCCTTCTTTTATATTTCCTTGAAACTGTCTACTCCTGGTGAAATAAATACCTATAGAAGTCTCTAGAAAAAAACACACTCTAAAATATCAAAGACTAATGAGATCAATGAGATCAAGTCACTGGGACACGTATCTCGTAGTTATTTTATTAAAAGAAAATGTAAAATGAGGCTGCATTAGACTTTAAGCTAAACTAACAAAATGAAACTTTTATTTACTATCCTACCCTACCTAAAAACAAAGGGAGAATCTTTATTCAAGTGTAAGAACTCTTCCAATGTAATCATGTGCGGAGCAAGATAAGAAACATACTCATCCATATATGAAGAAGTTACCACAGTGATTACCTAGATATGAAGAGCCAACCAACCTACTTGTTTTGGAATCAGAAGGTGTTGAAGAAGAGAATAGTATTGTGGCATGATGACCTCTTGAAACAAAATTTCAATGTAATCTTGATGTTCATCAATAGTAATTTCTATGCTCTCCTTCATCATGTTATACATATCCTTTTATTCTAGGTGATTGATTTCTGAAGTACATAAAGGATCTGCTGAGATGGATGTTGAGAACTCTTCAATCTCAGGTCTTAATGAGTGCTCTCCACTGGATGTAGTCCATAATTTTTCAACTTCCTTTGCATTTTGGCAAGGAAAATCATTTTGTAGCTCATAGGAACTTGATTCTTCTAATATTTCTGGAGGGGTAGTCAAGTTCTTGGCTATTGTCAAGATGTGTTCTTCTTGAGAAGAAGAGATCCCAGCTATTGCTAGGATTTGAGAAAGTTCCCTTAGGCTAAAAGTTGCTCCTGAGTTCATCTTTCCATTGGATAAAACTTGGTTCACACAAAAATGATTTCCACAAGGTTATGATCTCTTGATGGTGGTAAGAAAACAAAGGTTGTATTGTTTGGTTCTGTGGAAGGCTCGAGTGGTCTTGCCTCCCGTCCCACTATTATTGGTGCTTCAATTTTTTGTTTTTTAATGCTCCCTATCTTAGTCTCTTCAAAGACAATTTTAGATCTTTGGGTTGAGCTAACTCCTGTTTTCGGTATCGATCTGGGAAGTTTATGAGTGGAACGTTCCTTCCCACAAAAAGGTCGGAAAGAACCTTGGTTGAAAGGTTTGATTTAGATTTAATGTATCTACTTTTTGGGTCTCTAGGTCTATTCATGAAAGAAAACAAAAATAAAAAGAAAAAACTACCATTGGGTTTGGGGGAGCCTGCAATAGCAGATGCGCAATTTCTTACCTCTCGTCTTAAAGTTCCCCTGCCACCAATCTAATGCTAAGGTCTAGAAATGATCTATTTCCTAACTATTTCCTACCTTGAGACAACTCCCCGACAACGACGCAAAAAATGATGGGTGTTATATATGCATTAAAAACACACTAAAAACCCTCAATTAAATTGTCAACCCGGGGTAAGTAAACTTAGAGTTGTAGAAAAATATATGCCAAAGGTAGAAGGGTTGGTAGGAGTATAGTCTAACTAATGAAGGTAGCTATCTAAGACTAATCTACTCAAGAAAAACTATCTAATGAGAAAACCCTACTAAGCAACTTGAAACTAGGTAACCTAAGTACTTTTGGGCCAAGGATCGATGGATAGTTCTAAGAAAACAAGTAAAAACCCTACTTGAAGCAAACTAGCTCATAACAATAAGCAAATAACCAAAGCAAACTATTTTAACTTGCCAACCTATATTCAATGAGTAACTACCCTATGAAAGCAAATAAATAAACAAGCAAATAAAGACACCTAACTAACCTATGAAAGCAAGTAAACAAGCAAACAAAGACAACTAACTAACCTATTAAAGAAAATAAACAACTAAGCAAAAACAACTTGCTAACCTATTAAAGCAAATAGACAACTAAGCAAAAGACAACTAACTACTCTAAGACAACTTCTACTGCAAATAATCAAATGAAAACTTCTCATTGAACAACTATCTAGCCTAAGAGGCAAGTGGACTAAATTCTTAATTCAAAACTATTTATAATTCATGAAAAGGAAATCTATTTAATTGAAAGAAAGAAAGACTAACAACTAATCTTGAACCTATGATAAACAAACTACTATCTAGTCTATCAAAGCATAGACTATCTATCCTACAACAGTAATTAAACTATCTTTTTAAACTATGAAAGCAAGAAACTATCTTTTCTGATCTATGAAAACAGGAAACTATTCTTTTAATCTATGAAAGCAAGAGAACTATTCTTTAACCTATGAAAACAGAAAAACTATATTTTAACCTATGGCAATTCAAATATAATGCTGGTGGTTGTGTGAATGTCTTCGGTGTCAGATGATATCTTGATGGAATTTGACAACAAACGATAATTCAAGCGGTATAAGCTCAACACTGATCTCAATAGCAAAGTGAAAGGTATGGATTAAACAATCCAAAGATAGTTTAGCCATGATAAAAACAATGTTAAATACCCTGCATATTCATGTATAAACCATCAACAATATAACGAGATCATCATTATACTTCTATACTACATAAGCAAAACTAGATTCAACCATTAACTAAGAAATATAATTGCAATTTAATTCTAGGAAAGGAAATTACATAAATTGAAACTATGCTACATCTATTCTAACAATTCAAAGTTCCAACTACAATAAAAAAGTGCTTGAAAACAGAAATTAAAACATGACATTAAAAGTAAGATCACAACTACATTAATCAACAACTAATTAAACAAAATCTATATAAAAATGAGATAAGCAGGCTATAATGAAAAACTGGAATTAACTCTATCCATCCATCAAATCCTTCTCGAAGAAAGCTCAAAATAAAAACTCTGTTCTATTCTAATTAAAACTCTGTTTTAAACTTAATTCTAAAATCATAAATATAGACGTAATCTAATATCTAACTACACATGGGGTTAGTCTAAGAATTTGCAAATCCATTCCTAACTACAATATTAATGCATGCTAACACAATCCATCATACTAACCTGCAAAAGAGAGTCAAAGCAATTGAACTACAACAACAAACTAATTAACACAATGAAAATGCATGTACAAGAAAATAAAGAAAACAACTAAATTATGAAATGCATAAACAACTAAAGAACAGTTCCCAGACTACTGGTGGGCCCCCCAGCAAGTCATGGTCACTTTCTAAAAGCACACCATGCGCTCAACAAGATGAATTCACCATAAAAACTCAAAAACACAGTTCTAGTATAATCTGGCAAAACAGAGTAAAAACGTATTTCTACCTATCACACTGATGCTTCTGATGCTTAACAACTGCATGACCACCTTGGTGGTATTTATAATGTTTACAAACCAAGTGGTCGACCACAGGAGGGTCGAACCACTTCTAAATTCGACAATTTCCATTAAATGATGCCCTAACTGATAAAACAAAGTGAGGCAATAATCGCCCTCTTGGACAACTAAAACTGAGTTGTCGAAAGTTCAGTAGCTGTAGGGGATAAGCACGAACAAAACCCACATTCCCGATTCGCCCATCACTAACCGCCAATACCATAACTGCCAAGTCGTCCTCCATTTTTGTGAAATACGCAGTGCTGGACAAAGTGTCGGATCGGGTACTGGAACGAGTGCTGGAAGGAGTGTCAGACTGAGTGCTGGAAGTAGAAACGTGGTGTGTTTTTTCCCTGTAACACCATAAAAACGTGAATTAGCTCTTGGTAATCATAAAACGTGATGAATTATACCCAATAATGACATTAAACATGAATCACACATACCTACTGGAGATCATACCATTTTAACATAAAATTCTTCAAAAAGCTCCTTCAAAATATGAAAAACACATATGTACATGCGACAAAAGTGTAAAATAACCATCATAAAAATGATCATATCTCGGGCCCAACAGAAACATTGAGAAGTACAAATCTCGGTTTGTAGAAAGAGGGTTCTCACAGGTAGAGGGATTATATTATGATGAGACATTTGCTTTGGTTGCTAGATATACCTCGATGAGGCAGTGATCTCCATTCCACTAGAGATGGTTTGGAAGATCCATGATATGGACATGAAGAATATATTTATGAATGGTCTCATACAAGAGGAGGTGTACATAGAGAAACCACGGGGCTTTGAAGTGCATCAAAGAGATTCTCATGTGTGCATATTGAAGAAGGAATTGTATGGGCTGAAGCAAGATCCTAGAGCTTGGTATTAAATGATTGATACATACTTGTAGGAGATGGGTTTTGAGAAGAGTCAAACAGATCCAAACCTATACTTCATTGTGGTTCGGTAGGATCCTCTCATTCTTGTGCTATATGTCGATGACCTCTTCATTACAGGGGTTGAGAGACTCATAGTTGGGTTGGTTGCAAGTAATTGACTATGTTAAATTATGGCTAACTTAGTTTAATTAAAATTGATCTAATAAAATTATGACAATCTTGAATATATAATTTATTATTATAATTATTGACAATTCAATTTATAAGTTGATTGTACTAATGATAATAATCTTGAATATATAATTTATTATTTTTTTTTTTTAACATAAACGGGTATGGAGCTTTATTTAGAATATGGCAGAGAGGGTTGCCTAACCCTTACAATTCATCTCAGAGCTACTGCTCTGTAATTCATTATCCAACCAGAATTCTTTTACTACCTACAATCAAAGCTCTACTACTAGAAGAACAATACAACTGATAAGAGGGACTGCTGATGCCTAGACAAGATCCTGGGCTGGGGCTCCTTTCAAACCTGAAGGTGGGCTGCTGCGCCATTAGCGATCTCCTCCTTTTCCAGTATTGGTGGCCGCTTCTGCTGATGCTTCAGAGATCTTGCT
>SNQJ01S0039571.1:63834-74329 GCA_010110895.2 Picea sitchensis | reverse complement strand
ATTTATTTAGATGGATCACATATGTCCCTTTCAAAAAATGGAAATAACGTTAATGTCCTAATGGAAGGAAATATCTAACCATATATTGAAAGTCTTTCACAGCCTCATGTAAATTACATTGAGGAAGACTTAGGTGTGTATTCTATATTTCTAGAAGACGATGATGATTCTATTTTACCCTCTTTAGAGCCTGAATATGGAATGTAGCACATGCACTTTGATGGTGCATGTTCAGGTGAGGGTAATGGTGCAGGTATAATATTGCACTCTCCTTTAGGAAGGATTCACATTTTTTCTTACATATTAGAATTTGCTTGTACCAATAATATTACAAATTTTGAAGCCTTGATTTTGGGGATTGAAAACACTTTTAATCTTGGATACTATCATCTTTTCTTTTTTTATAAGTAAGAATGTTATAAAATTATGTCAAAATCCAAGAGTACACATAATTTCCATGGTTTCAAGCTGTAAACATTGAGCTGCCCTAGGGGGAAACCATCTCAACCAGCCAAACCGCTTCATAGCTGAAGTCTTAAACTGCTACTGATGCAAATAGAGTTCAGAATTATAGCCCCTAACGGAAGCCATTACAACTATGCAAAGTGTAGACCATGATAACCATAAACAAAACAGGGCCAAAAGGTGGCCATGCACAAAACAAGACATAACAAATCCAAGAGGTGGTCATGCACAAAACAAAACAAAGCCAAAAGGTGGCCATGCACAACACAGAGCGTCACACATGTCACCGGTATGGGTTGTAGTGTGGCCATGCGACCACGAAGAAGGTGTCAAATGTCGGGTCCCCAGGGGGAGGTGGCTTCTCCTCGACTAGTGTCCCGTCCAGTTGCATGGCGTCCTCCAACTGTGGTGACACGTTCTTCTCCTTCTGGCCATCCTCCTTCTAGAACTCTTCTTTTTGGGCCTCCTCCGGCCAATATGGAAGCCCTTTCTCATCGTGGTCTATCTTGGTGTGGACCAAAGCTCCATGTGGTGCCAACACTGGTGCTGAATTTTCCGTTGTGTGGGCTGTTGCTGCTTGGGTTGCCTCTGCTGGGAAGTGGGGATCACCCTGCATTGCAGAGAGTAGTTGCAGGAGATGAGAGGATTTCTCGTCTAGGATCTCTAGGTGGAACCGGAGGTCATCCATATCCCATCGTAAGTACAAAACCAGGGCCTGCAACAGTGCGAGACCTGATTACTATTCACAATCTGGGTCCGGGTTGGAGTCGAATCGAGAATGGGGTGGTTGGAATGAGTTTTGACTAGCCTATAGCGACTGTGAGGCTGGAGAGTTGGGAGGAACCAAAGGGCCTGGGAACAAAGCACAGGCCGAATTGACTGAAGGTCACGGGTTATAATCTAATGAGGCCGTTGAGCAGTCCATCCCCTCCATTCTATTGGCCAGGGACGCAAAGAGGGGCAGGAGAGGAGCAGGGATTTGGGTCGACTATGCCAGGGAGGATGACGAGGTGGCCGACGGGGAGGAGGATGATAGGGAGGGCATAGGTGGGGGACGAGGGACCAAGCGGGTTCGGTTTGGGTGCCAAGTCGACCCATGTTTAGACTTCCCTCGAAGTCGAGGAATCTTTGAGAAACAGAGGGATCAAAAGTGAGCCAAGAACAGACCAGGAAAAAACAACAACAAAGAAGGGAAACGTTGGGCAGGAGGCTAAGCCACACACGCAGGGTAAAGGTTGAGGGAAGGTGGAAGTCCTTTGAGAGGAAGGGAGGACAAAGCAGGGTGCACTGAGAGTAATGGTGCCATGCTTCGAACGAGTTGAACTTAATGGCATGGGGTAGGTGGGAGGGAGTGGCACACGGTCATCATGCAGCTGGTGCCATGGAGGATCTCTCCTGGCTACTCCTCTCGATGCGTGTAATCTACTAGCACCCCATCCGAGGGGTTGTTGATGGTTAGATATTTTGTCTAGCATCTCTAAAAGATGGGTTGCCTTTGATGGGTAGGGACCTGAAAAAGAATATCTGGTCCCTTTGTTTCTACCCCAATATTGGCTAGATCGTCTGCAATCTGGTTGGCATTTCTTCTGACATGAGAAGGGATGAGAACTTGACCCTGTCAGAGGAGGGTTTTGATTGTTTTGAGACCGCGAGTAAGGCGCCAACAGGGCGAGACCTGCTCCGAGTCGGCTCCATTCAAGATTTTCTGGAAGAGATTGAGGATGATTTGAGAGCCTCCTTCCACTATAAGTTTGTTGAAGTGGTGCTTTAAGGCCAACTGAAATCATGTGGTTAGCCCCCAGAGTTTTGTCGCATTGTTGGTAGTATGTCCTAAATTTCCTGCTGTAAGGAGGAGAATGCTTCCTCGTTGATTACGGATCACTGCCCCGAACCCCACAGCTCCTGGGTTTCCTTTGGAGGTGTTGTCAAAATTGAGCTTGAAGAAATCTACAGGGGGTGGGGACCAATGGGAAGGGTTGTTCCCCCGAGAAGAAGGGTGAGGAGGGGGTACCATACTTTGGGTGTTGTTGAGTTTCCAGTTATTCATGATGCTCTGCTCCTGGGTTGGGCAGCTCAAGTCTTCCTCCTACCAAGGATGCATGCTGATTGTTTCAGTTATATTGAGGGAAATTTGGATCCAAGTATGGTGCCAATCCTTCTGGATGTTTCTAAAGATTCTTCTATTTCTTTCTTTCCAAAGTTTCCAGAGGATGAAGCCAGGGAGAAATTTCCAAATGTGGTTCAGAACTGGCGACTGAAAGGATTCTCCTCTCCACGCTTCAATGGTGTTGCTAATGTTTTCCCTTTGGCGATCTGAGGTGGGGATTATGGTTGTGCAGTGTTCCCAGACTTTGGCGCTGTAAGAGCAGGTGTTGAGAAGGTGATTCATGGTTTTTGCCTCTTCCAGGCAGAGGTGACAGATGGAGGGTCCTATAAATCCCCTTTTAGTAATATTCTCCCAGGTGAGGATACTGCCATGTGCCACCATCCAAAGGAAAGTGCTTATTTTAGGCCAATGTTTTAGGGACCAGATTTTGCACTAGATTTCCTTTGGGGGGTGAGGATTGGGATTGGCTTTTAGGCCATATGCCTCTTGGATGTTGAAAGTGCCTTTTAGAGAGCTTCCCCATCTAAGAATGTCCTCTCCTTGCATAATAGTATTTTTTCGGTCGTTGGACATTTTGTGCCAAGGTTGGAGATTCACCTATGCTTCAACATGAAGGTCTTATCTGTCAGTTTTCCAACATCTCCACATGGTGCTTGTGTAGTTGTCCTTCCAAAAGTTTTCCACTCTGGTCAGTCCTACATGTGTTGTAGGGGGGTAGAAGGTAGCCACCCAATTCTCCTGCGCTAAAACCGGTAGTTGTTTCCAGGAATCATTCTAGAAGAGGGTTGTTTGACCGTTTTGTATTTCCCAGAAGGCATGGTTGGCGACTAGGTGGCGATTCTTCTTGGATACTGTCCAAATCAAGGAGTCCAGGGTGTCTTTGTTCCAGCGAATGAGGTTCCTTTCTATTGTATTAGGAGTATATTTCCGACGCCAGAGCCTGGACCAAAGGTCTTGAGGTCTTTTCAGTCATCTCCACCGGATCTTGGCGCTAAGTACTTTGTTCAGAATAGAGGGATCTCTGATTCCTGGGCCCCCTTGTATCTTAGATCGACAAAGCTTGTCCCAACTGATTAGAGAGAGTTTCTTCCCTGTTTTGAGTCTCTTCCAAAGGAAGTTTCTTTGCGAGGCTTTGATGGCACTGAGGATGTTGTTAGGGGCTACAAGAGCCAAGAAGGTATAGAGTGGCAGATCCTGCAGAACTGATTTGAGGAGGATGAGGCGACTAGGGAAGTTGAGAGCACGATAGGTCTAGGAGGAGAGTATTTTCGCAAAGGAGGTAAGTAGACCTTCCCAAGAGCTATTTCAAAGGGATTTGTCAAGGAGGGGGATGCTAATATATTTGGATGGAAGGGAGCTTCGTGTGAAACCCAGAATGTTTGAAATGTGGAGTTGAATCGGCAGAGGAGTATTAAAAAATAAGACCTGGGACTTGTCCTTGTTTGTGTCCATCCCTGAGGCTTCACATAAGGTATTCATGATTGAGAGAATGGTAAGGGCCTCTTGGATTTTTGGGGAGCCCATCATCAAAGTGCCATCCAAAAATTGGCTGTGAGAAATCGGGGGGTTGATACCATGCACATGCATCCCTTTCAACATTTTATTTGTCACTGCAGTCTTAATTGAGCGACCTAGTCCTTCTGCTAGGATGATGAAAAGGAAAGGAGAGAGGGGTCCCCTTGTCGGATTCCTCTGGTGGGGGTGAAGGGGAGAGAAGGAACATCGTTGATAAGGATTGAGAAGAAGGTCATGGAGGTGAGGTTCAGAATCCAAGCAACCTAAGAGGGGTCAAAACCAAAGGTGAGGAGCATAGCTCGCATATAGTCCCATCTTAACTTATCAAAATCTTTGGAAAGGTCTAGTTTTAAGAGCATACCTGGAGTTCAGGTCTTCTGAAGAGAGTGTATTACTTCGTGGGCGAGGATGACACTGTCCAAGATTTTTCTACCTTCCACATACCTTGATTGTTTTGGTGAGATGATGAAAAGTAGGAGGGGCTTAAGTCGTCTAGCAATCACTTTGGTCAGGAGCTTGTAGATGACGTTGCAAAGGGTTATCGGTCGAAACTGCTTAGGATGGTTCACTATCTCTTCCTTAGGGATGAGAGTAAGGAAATTAACATTAAGGGATGGAAGGACCTATCTGTATATTCTAGAGTCTTCAATGATTTCCCAAGATTCCTCTCTGAGCATGGGCTAGCAATGATGAAAGAAATCAGAAATGAAGCCATCGGGTCCTGGGGATTTTCCTTTGGGGGTGTCTTGAAGAGCCTGATCCACTTCCTCGAGCATGATAGGTCGAATTAAAGCCACATTTTGATCCTCAGAAATTAAGGAGGGTATGTTCTGTGCGATCTGTGTTATAGCTTGAGATTTATCCCTCTAGGGCTCTGTCAGGAGGTTTTGATAATAGTTAACCAACTCTTCTTCCAGATCCTCATGGGTGTGTTTGGTTTGCCCATCCTCTGATGTAACATGAGTGATATGATTGGTATGCCTTCTTTGGATGGTGGACCTATGGAAGAACTTGGTGTTTCAGTCTCCCTCTTTGAGCCATTGGATGCGAGATTTTTGCCTCCACAATATTTCTTCTTGAACTTTTCTTTCCTCTAGCTTTTGTCTGAGTTATTCTTCCTGTTGTTTGAGGGGTTCATTTAAGCCCGTGTTCTAGATTTGACCTTTAGCGTTGCTCATTTGTTCCATTAACTACCTTTGGGCTTCAAAGATGTTGCCAAAAGTTTGCTTGTTCCAGGTTTTGAGTTTCTACTTGAAGTTCTTGAGTTTCTGTTGAAGCCGGTACATCTTGGAACTAGTGGAAACCGCAACTTCCTCTCACCAAATTTGAGAATTCTACTGGAATTCAAGGTGGTTTATCCATAATTGCTCCAATCTGAAGGGTTTGCATCCTAGGGTTGCCAGGACATCCAATCAGAGTTGTATAGGCCAATTATCAGATCCGTGGAAATCTAGGATCCTGGCTTCTAGAGTTGTGCCTTACAGCATGAGTGAGTCCAAAAAGAGGAAATGATCCAATATGCAAGCTATTTGGTGAGATCCTATTCTATGATTTTTCCAGGTGAAGGTGTCGTTGGCATTGTCTAGATCTACAAGGCCAAGGTTGTCGATTTGGCACTGAAAGTCGACCGAATCCCCTTCGAGCCGTCAAGTGCCTCCTCCTTTTTCATCTAGGTTATAGATCATGTTGAAGTCGCCTCCCAGGATCCATCTGTTCCCTGCTATTATAGTGGCTTGATGTTCCAGGCTGCGAAGGAAGGCCTGTTTTTCCCTTAAGTTGGTTGGTCCATAAACATTAGTTAGGTAACCTTGCTTGTTGGAGCCAATGAGTCGGTAGGCCGCCGTATTAAACCATTTGGTTGTAAAGAAGTTGTACAGAGTGATCGAGCTCAGATTTCAAAAGAGAGCTAACCCCCCTACTGCTCCCATGTCCGTCGTGTAGGTGCCTCTCCCCTACTTCCAGAAATTGGGAAGTATCTTTTCCATCTCTTCTATGTTGCATTTTGTTTCCTGAAGTAGCAGTATATTTGGTTTTTCCACGATCAACATATCTCATAGTAGTCTTTGTTTACTACGACCGTTGAGTCCCCTTATATTCCAGGAGATGATATTCATGAGGAAGTGTTGGGGGGAAGAGGTGGGAAACTGTCAGATATGAGATCCTGGATGAGCTTGCTAGTGGATTTTCGCCCTCATTTCTTTTCATCTTTCTAAGGTTTGCATTGTTCTTTCGACGTATTTCCGTGGATTCCTAGGCTTGCATTAGATCTGGCGGTGGAGCCTGCTGACAAGTTGAGGAAAATTTTGTGCACTTTTCTCAACTGATCAGGTGGGATGGTGAAGAGTTTATGATGTCTATAGGTGTGCCCCAGGTGCTCCAGGTCTACTCCGGCTATATCTTGCTCATCCAATTCCATATCCATATCTCCATCTTTTGCCTCTGTGGGTTCCAAAGTTGCGGTCATAGAGATGGTTGTGGCGATAGGTTGGGAGGGCACTTGAGTTTCCTGTGCTGCCCCTTTCGCAGGGTTAGGGGGTGTTTTCTCTGGGGGTGGGGTTTGCGATTCTTTCAAGCCTACTGGTTGTTGTTGCAGTATCCCGTATTGGTTGCTCGTGGTTGGTTCTTTGATGGTTTGGGATATTGGTCGCTTTCCTCCTTGTCTTCTCTTTTCTATTGCTGGTATGAATCCCTCTTTGTCTTTGTTTGCTTCTTGGTTTCCCTCCTTGTTGGGTGTTTTGAGAGGACAGTCCCTGAAGAGGTGCCTGTGCTCATGGCATTTTCGACATCTGAACGGAATGTGTTCATAATCAATGGTTTGCATCCAGTCCTCATCCTGGTACTCCAGAGCGATAGATCTTGGTAACGACTTTGCAATGTTTAGATAGACACATATTCATGCATAGGAGTTATACCTTCACTGCTTGGTGGCTTCCGAGGATTTGACATACACTCTTATTGTGTTTCCTATGCCCGCCAAGACCTCTTCCAGCCAGAACTCTTGCAACAAGGAGTATAGCCTCAGCCAAACTGGGGCATGGGCGAAGTCCACCAGTTTAGGGATGAATTTTTTCGTCCAAAATATCAGAAAAAGACCCGTCGAGTTGAAGAAATATGGTCCACCATCAAAGATCTGATTTCAATCTTCTAGGTTATGCAGGATTATGGTAAAGAAACCCTTGGATCCCAGCTGCAGATCGAAGTGGCCTTTGGGCTTCCACCATTGATATATCCATTTTACCAGTTCCTTTTCTGATGGCCAGAGTCTTAAAAAAAATTTGATTAGGGCGTAGTCTCTCATGTACTGCTTATGTTCCTCAATCTGGGGTGTGCTGAAAATGTATTTTGGGGCTTGTGGTGCTTGCGGGATGCATTTCCCTGGTACCCAAGGTCAAGTTGTGCTTGCAGTTGGTGTGGAAGGTATGGCTTTCCCTGAATCTATGTCCATATCTCGATCTTTGAAAGTCCCCTCATAAATGAGATTTGAACGAAGGTCTGGGGGGGGGTTCGAAAGTTGGGTGCTTGGAGCCACCTCTGTTTCTTCCTTGGGTTGTTGCAGCGCTGTAGGAAGGGCCTCTCAGGCCTCCATCACTCGGGAACATTATGCCCCTGCAGGGTAGCAAGGTGCACCAGAGCAGAAGTTACCCTAACCCTAGCCGCTCAGAGATTCAATCTACTATTATCTTACTATGTTTAGGGATTTTGAGTTGATTTTAAATATGGTTAGAATAATTTATACTCCCTCAAACAACTTATTGAAAATATATACAGAAGCAACTTCGTATTTGATATGATTTTTTTTATATATATATTTTAACATCACACGCATCAGGAGAGAATTGAATTCGATGGTTGATAGGAATGCTATTTTTTCTTAAAATCCTTCCAGGAAGTTTCTTCCTCAAAGACCAAATTTTACATTCATGTATTTATATCGTCCACATTTTTCAAATAATGTAGAATCTTGGAAAGTCTTTCCTGATGATGAAAGTGTTTGTGCTTTTTTGTAGAATGAGCCTATTAAAAGAAAGGAAATCATATCTATGGAAGATGATTAATTTCCTAAAGGAATGACTCCTCTAGAGAGCTCATTCTCCTCAAGTGATGTTGGTAATAAGACAAACGCATAAGAAGAGGAGTACAAAATAAATATTGGTGATACCATTTCTCTGAATATTGGGACTCGTGATAATCCAAATATTTTGAAAATTGGAGCCCGATGTTCAAATGAAGAAAAGCATAAATTCATGGAGTTATTCCACGAATTTAAGGATGTTTTTGTCTGGTCATATGAGGATCTTCATGGTTTTGATCTTAATGTCATACAACATGTTGTCCTATCAAGGAATAAGAAAAACCATGTAGGCATAGACAAAGACCCATTAACCCTTCCTTAGAAGTGACTATAAGAAAGGAAGTAGAGTAATTAATCAATGCTCACATTATTTTTCCTATGAAATATTTTGAGTGGGTGTCTAACCTTGTCCCAGTGCAGTAGAGAAATGGTGATATCAGATTATGTGTTGATTTTCGTGCTTTAAATAGGGAAAGAATAAAATACAATTTTCCTCTTCTGAACATGGACTTAATTTTGCAACAAGTGGAAGGGTCACAAATGATGTCCCTTCTTGATGGTTTTTTCAAGTTATAATTAGATCATAGTCAAGAGGGTAGATAAATATAAAAACACATTTACTACTCATTGGGGCACCTTTGCATATGAAATAATTCTATTTGGTCTAATAAATACAGGTGATACTTCCAAAAGGGCTATGCAAATATCCTTTGACGATCTTATTGATAAGATTATTCAAGTTTATCTTGATGATTTAACTATTTATTCCATAAACGAACAAGATCATTTTGATCATCTTAAAAAAGTTTTCCTACGATGTAGAAATTTTGGAATGTCATTGAACCCTACAAAATCAATATTTGGTGTCACACAAGGTAAACTTCTTGGTCATATAGTTTTTGATTCAAGAATTAGTATTGATCCCGAGGGGGTTACCGCAATTCAAAATCTTCAAGCTCCTACTTCTAAAAGGAGATTCAATATTTTGTGGGTAAAATCAATTTTGTTAGAAGATTTATCCCCGATTTCACTATAATGGTCAAACCAATTCATAATATTATTAAGAAATATTGGTCATTTTCATGGAAAGATGATACCGAAAAATATTTTGTAGAAGTAAAGAAAGCTATCAGTTATGGTTTTGGCGAAACTGAATTTTGAAAATGATTTTATTATCTATACTAATGCTACTGAAGAAGTGATATCCACTATCCTTCCTTAAAAGGATGATCAAAATAATGACCATCTTATAGATTACATGAGTTAGAATTGATTAGACGATGAATTTAAATATACTTTAATTAAAAAACACACATATGCTCTTGTAAAAGCTATTGAGAAATTTTGCCATTATATCTTAGGCAAGCATACGCAAGTAAAATTCCTTGTGCATGTTGTGAAGTTTTTTCTTTCTCAAAATCATATACCAAAATACAAGAACACAATTTTACGATAACAACTTCTCACACAATCAAGGGATAAAATCTATCCTTACACTTGGCTCAACATCCAGAGCCAGGTGTTTCTTCTGAAAATGATGAAGATGCTTTGTCTACACTTTTTTTTGTTGAAACTAAAAATATTGAATTAGCAGAACATCCTTGGTATAAGGACATCATTTACTTTTTACAATTTCAAAAATGACCTAATAATATTGAAAATCATCAACACATGAGGATTCATTTGGAAGCCTCTAAATATTTGATCTTGGGTACTTCCCTTTTCCGCAGAACTGTTGATGGATTGTTGTTACATTGTGTAGATGATACAATAACCCAAAAAATCTTAAATCAAATTCATGGATCAACAGATTCAGACATTCATATTGGTGGTCATTTTGTTGCAAAATCCACTACATTTAAAATGTTGAGAACATGTTATTACTAGCCTTGAATTTTGAAAGATTCTTACGAATTTTCATAAGCATGTAATGAATGCCAAAAGTTTGCAGGAAAATGAAATTTTTCTTCCATGCCTATACAACCAATTCTCCCTAATTTTCCTTTCTCAAAGTGGGGATTAGATTTCATCGGTCATATTAATCCTCCGTTGGACACATTTTTATTCTTACAACAACAAACTACTTCACCAAGTAGATTGAAGTTGTATCGCTTAAATATGCACATGATGAGAAGGTAATAACTTTATTGGAATCTAATGTTTTCTCTTGTTTTGGTCTTTCGATAGAGATTATCGTTGATAATGGACCAACTTTTATTTCTACAAAATTTACCCAATTTCTTATAAAATTTGGGGTGAATCATTTTACTTCATCCACTTACTATCCACAAGGAAATGGGTGGGATGAGTCTACTAACAAAAATATGATTAAGATT
>SNQJ01S0039571.1:45568-58836 GCA_010110895.2 Picea sitchensis | reverse complement strand
AAGAACCTGCTACAATGGAGATGTCGATCTGGAATGCTCAACAGATGGCCAAGATGATAGACAATGGATAACAAGTATGAGCTGCTACAAAATTCTCCCGACAATACAAAATAATCCTCCAAAGTCTGGATAAGGGATGAAGACCAATGCCAAGTGCCAAACCCCTCATTGAGGGAAGATGCCACGCTCTGCTGGATAATTGAAGCTCCCCAACAATTCATCCCTGGTACCAAAGATGTCCAATCACCTCCAGAAAGATGCCAAACAATATATCGGGTGATGGTAAGAACAACCCAGGTGCCCGAATCTCCAAGTTCCCTCTCAATCTTTGTAGATCTGAACTCCTCCACCAAATGGTGCACCCCACTGGATGACTGAAGCCCTAGATAATTCGGCCCTGATGAAGGAGGCCTCCAAATGCTCTGAAACTCTTCACAATGATAGATATGGACGCTGCAATGAGAACCCAAGTGCTCAAATCCTCAAATACCTTCTAGATCCTTATATCTAGCTACCCTCCAAATAATGGTGTGCCCTCCTCTTGGGAAAACGTCCCACTCTCAATACAAATTGATCCTCCACTGAAAGACTCCGAAAAACCACCAAGAATGATTCCAAGACACCTGCAAAGGAAACCCAATACCTAGAATTCCGGGAATCCCTTCTCCTCGGCTAGGATGAATCCCTCCTCAATGAATGGTGCACCCTCCTTGCTGGAAACCCCCAACTGGTGTGCCCTCTCTCTATCTGCACAAGCAACTGATGTGGAATCCTCATGCAACTGAGTATATCTGGAACTAGATTGGTGTGGGAGCGTATTGCAGCTCTGAGACCAAGCTTGGGACAAGCTAGGTGGAATCTGTCACCACCAAATCGTCCTCTAGGGTTTGTTAAGTCAAAACCCTCAAAACCCCCAATGTTGGGCTCACTAGCTAAAGCCAGATATCAAGATAAGATCATACATGAATCATGAGTAGAGGCCCTTGCCTTTCTCTTATACTTTTTGGCCCACCTTATCCCTCCAAAGTGACTTTCATTTTATTAATATTTTATTAATTAATTAAATCACTTTAATTAATTAATTAACCTTTTTACCTCTGAAAAGATCCTTATCTCTCCTTGTGGCTTCCCTAGTCACTGAAATTCACTTCTAGCCATCCCATCCTGTAGTGTTGCTCCTCCCAATTCCAATGAGCTATTACACTGAGAGGTTCCTCCAAGTAATGTGCCCAAAAAGACCTCTTCAGTGAATTTCATTGACTTATAGCTCAAAATAGTCAAAATCATGGAAATCATCGGAATGCAACGGAACCAAAGCCAACCTGTGCGGAATGGCTCATAATGATGGAATATGATGAGCAATGCAAGATGGACCCCACAATGCCTCTCAATAACCCATGTACTCGCTATAACCTCCATCTGGCTACTCTGGTCATCATAACCCTCTGCACTGTGATGATGTCCCAAAGTGGGGACATTACACCCTCTTTTATGAAACATATTACTCGGCATGGAGAATATAAATGAAATGGTATTTGAATAAAAAATGAGTAGGTGTTTGGAACACAATTGTTAGTGGATCAATTCGCTCGAAGAATCAGTCAAAATTTGTAGCCCAAAAGGAAGCAAAGAATAATAATGCAGTAGCACTCAAGACCATCTTCAAAGGACTATCAGATTCTATCAAAGGAATCATATGAAAATATTCCTCCGCCAAGGATATATGGTTGAAGCTAGAGAAGGTATATGAAGACAAAGAAGACAATTCCATCAAGGACAATGAAGGTAAAGAGTCTCCAAAATATCATGATTACAATACTCCTAAATGCAACGAAGTTGAATGTTTCCCTACAAATGAAGAAGAAGATCTATAAGTAGTTTGTGTAGATTCAAATAATAATTATCTTATAGATGAAGAGGAAGGTTTGTTGAAGCTTAAGGATAAAATTATGAATGATTTAAAAGAAGTGAGCATGGAAATAGGATATGGTTATATTTCTTTTGAGTATCTTGAAAAATATACTAATGAAGCCCTAGAAAAGTACCAAAGACTTACCATGACACTAAGACAAATGCTCAAGAAATAAGAAGGAAGTGACATAACCCAACAAAGGACCCAATTAGAAGAAAAGGAAGAAGAGATCAAAAGACTGAAGAATGAAATAATTAGTCAAGTAGAAGAAAAGAAGAAGGTAGATGATGAGCTTAGAAAAATCCTTGAAGAGCTTAAAGAAGCAAGAGAAGTTAATGTCAATATAAAGACCCAACTTGAAGAAGCCAAAAGAATAGAGGAACTATGGAAGAATCAAGTAAATGAAAAGGAAGAATCATGCCACAAGTTGGAAGCATAAGTTTTTGATCTCAGAAAGAAAGTAGAGAAGTCAAATACTCATATAAAGTTCATGAACATCTCAACAATATTGGATACTCAAATATCACCAAATGATAAATAAGGTCTTGGATACAACAAGGGAGTTGCACACCTTGAAGCTATCACTTCTAAGAAGCATGAAGTAAGTCCTTCATTCTCAAAAGGTGGAAGCAATGCTGCAAGTCACGAACCTACACAAAGCAAGGAAAAATTCATAAGAACATAGCAAAGAATACATAACGAAGACATCCATACACCTCAAAGAAAATTCAGAAGAGAGACACCTTCAAGGTGGACACCAAAACAAATGTATGATTTTTTTTTTCATAGTCATTGCTTCTCATGTAATGAATATGTTCATAAATCTTTGGATTGCAAACATTATGCAAGGAAAGATGTTGGAAGGTTCCATAAAATTCTAAGATGTTGGAAATGTAATCAAGTGGGACACATTGTTGCTCATTGTCACACCATGAAATGTTACAACTGCAGTGGGTTTGGCCACAAAGCTCAAGATTGATGGAATTGAAGAAGACAGTTAATGAGGAGTGCTTCATATAATATGGAAATAAGAGCACATTTAACTTGGAAGGAAGACAATGTTGAAAGGATGGAAGCTCAGAGTACAAAGAAACCTAGTTACTTTCATAAGTGGATGCAGAAGACTGAACAACTAGAACAAAATGACAGCCATGAGGCAATTTCAAGCCTTACATTTTTTGAGGCATACGTGGGTTCATGTGAAAGAAGTCATGTACATACACGAGGTGATCTATAGAAAGGTCATGTACATACACGAGATGAATGAGGAACATGTTGCGTACCTGTGGGAAAAGCCTCAAAAGAGAGGTGTATAGATGAGTTGCAACATGGTTTAATGATATAACTTTGTTTTTGCAGGGTCTTAGATGGTATGGTTCAGGTTTTCATGATTATATGTTTGTTTTGATGAATTTATGGTGATAATATGTGGTTGAGTGTTGGAGAATATGCTTGATTCCTATCTTGGATGCTTGGTACTAACCCTAGAGTGTGGATTGAGGCATTTTTTTCTAAGGAACAATGATGGTTATGTATTTTCTTAGTGAAGTTATGACATGTTTTCTATGGGGCATATCATTTTGATGTGATGATAGCTAGAGGTATATCATTGATCTATTGAGGTATAATTTTGGTACATGTTTAGAGGTAATATTGGTTTCTTAGTACTTGTTGTAGTGAATGGTTTTGAGGCAGATCTATTATAGTACATGTATGGTACATATGTTAGCTCCATTGACATATCTTGTGATGTATTGTTAAAATCCTATTTGTTTGATATCTTGGTGTATGTATTTGGCATACAGTTGAGATACATATAGGGACATGTGTTTGATGAGTTGATGAGGTGGTTATGTTGTACATCATTGATGAGTCATATCTTTATATACAGTTGATGCATGATTGGTACATACTTTGTTGTTATTTAGAGGCACTTGCTAGAAACATCATTGGCACATGAGTTATGGTTGATATTTATGGGAACACATATTTATTGTGGTACATATTGTTGAGGTTTGGTGCATGCACTTGTTGTGTTACATGTGGTAATACATGTTTGGTGCATGGTTGATGCACTTATAGATGGCATATGAGTGTGGGTGATAGTACTTGGTTAAAATACACCATTGGTATTACTTGTTTAGCATATCCTTTGGTACTTGATGCATGGGATGATATATTTGAGACACTTGTTATGCTGCTTGGTTGATACATTGATTGATGCTTGATGGTTGAAATACATTTCTTGGCATATGGTTTGTGGTACTTAATTTATTATAGAGGCATATCACGTGTGATATGACACTTGTTTGAGGCACATGGGTGGCATGTTATATGGTTGATGATGTTATTGGTACATTGATAGAGGCACTTGCTGATGATCTTGACATATGCTTGGTACACTTTTGGCACATATTATTCAATGATGAGATATTATGGTATATTGTATGGTGTTGATGTACATGGTTGATGTGCATGGTTGTCACATGGTATGACATGTGATGTACATGATCGATGTTCATGATTCACTATTCATTGTTGACATATCCGTTGCTTCATGTTTGATGCATGAGATAGTATGTATGATTGGAATACACTTGATGTATGGTATGGCATGATTTTAGATGGTTGATGCATGGACAGGTCCAAGGATCGTCATAGGAAGAGAAAATTATTCTTGARCARTTGATCTATATTCCGGTTGAGCAACAACATGTGCAACAAAAGTAGATTACAATGGTAGCATATTATTCATCTTGTAGAAAATATAGGGAGAGATATACCCACAAGGGGAGTTATTCTTCTTCTTATGATTGGTTCTAGATGTATGATTCCAGGTGGAGAGATGATTGAAAACTGTGTTACCAACATTGCATCAGAGTGATATCTGTTGGGTAAAATATATGCCCTATTAATTCACAATGTTAAATTATCAACCATAGAGTCATAGAATTAGAGGTKTAGGTCCATTATGTGCAGGATTGGAGCATAGTATATCCTAATATAAATCYGACAAGAACACTTCAAAATGGAATGAATGAAACCAAGACAAGCRCAAATGAAAATCCACACTACAAGATGTATCTTAACACTAGATCACAAGATCACGTCCCCCGAGTTAGATTCTGATCTTCAATGGCTTATTAYTGTAGTGGTTAAATAAGCTACAWGAAAACCAAATTAAAGCGAACTATCTTGAAAGTAAATGCCAAATTTACCCCATAGGAAACCAATCAACMTTTTTCACTCCTAAAAGATTTACAATCATTCAAGTAATAAAGATAAATTTCACAGTTGAGTATATTATGCTTCTAAAATCATGGTCCCACTCTTAAGATAATACATCTTAGATATAGTATGAATTGGATGATAGGGTCTTAAGGTCAACTTAGGGTCATTCTCAAGTGGCAGTTAGATGGAATTCATTTAGCCTTGGCTCTAACCACTCATGCCTCTTCCTGAAAGAACTTCACAAGTAGTACCATACATAGGGACAAAATAGATAAGGTTTATTCAATATAGGTGTCACAGGTTCGATCCTGCTGCTAGTAGGCATCTATATCCTCGACGAGGTAACCTATTAAACCCATTTTAATATGAGAGTTCTTGTACCATTACTTACAATTTGCATAACAAATATGATTAGAGACATGGGAGAAAACATCATAAATCCTTCTACAGGCGTGGGATGACACTATATGTATTGAATTTTATATTACCCTCTAGTACCACAGGCTGGGACCTGCTACCAACAGACTTCTATAGCTTGTTGCACCCATTTTCTATCAAAGGCTCTAGTCCCATGAATTTCACTCTTGATATATATATATATTGGGTGGATGGGGAAACTGCTCTAAAAATCCCCTTAAAGACACGTGATGTTACCAATTCAAGGGTAGAAATAATACCTTCTATAGGTTGTCCTTATGTAAATGATACTTAATGAGTTTGTCAATTTGAATTCATATCCATGGTCGATCCCTTTTAATGTGTGGTGGATGGAGCCACTAGAGAATAACCTAATGTACCTCTAGTCCCTAAATTCATCTTCTTCATATAGAATTATTATAGTGTTCCCATGGGTAGAAACATCATGCGCTCTCCTGCTACTATTTAATAAGGATGCTCTATTGACCAACTTTAAAATTAGATCAGGTTATACTAGTTGCCTATGGTCCTCATAATATGGAATTTTGACTTTATGTAATCCCATAATATAAAAATAGGGCTATAAGTTACTACTAAAATAAATGGTCTGAAATTTTGTATAAAGAAGGGAAAATAAATCTCCAAAAACTATAAATGATTGGTTATGACAAGAAGTCTTAGGTTTAATATTTGAACTCCTTCTTTTTAGTTTTTCCCTGTTAGTAATGACCTAAACTGTAAACTTGAACAAAGAAAATAGTTCAGAAAAATAATAGAGCAAACTAATAAAAGTCAGAGAACAGTCTTCAAATAAAGTTTAGGGGATTAATAGGAAAATAAATTAAGTTGTCCCAAAACAATGTTAGGTAATAAAATATCAAAATAAAAGACAGTTTTGACGAAACAATAGACAATAGAACCAAAATAAATGAAATTACTTCCCTGAATAAGTCGTGAAGATGTTCTCCCAATCTAGCTGAAAAGAGAATACCTGCAAAACTCCAATGAATCATCATAGCCTAATTTATTTAGAAATTTTGAAAAAAAAATATGACTATTCGCTTGAAAAACATATTAAAAGTTTTGGGGGCAACATACTCCCTTAAGATTAGTTTATCATCCTAACAAATCCAACTATTGAAAAAGAAATAAAAATGTTGTTGCACCAAACTAAAATCTATATGCAACATTTATTCATTTATTTATTATCCTACCTTACCTAAGAAAACGACCTCTTTTTAAGTATATGAGTACTTCCAGTGAAGCCACGTGCGTAAAAGGATTATGAATATACTAACATTTAGGTTTGAACAATATACTTTAATAAGTACCCGAACATGAGGAACCAATTGATTCAAATGATAGGATGTGAAGAGTTGTTGAAGAAGAGAGTGGTGGTTCAATCTGGTCGTCGTTTGGAACCAATGTTCGATAAAGTCATGATTTTCTTGGTTCACTTCCTCATTTAAAACACTTTGCATGTCTCCCTCTATCATTCCATGTAGATAATCTTTTTTCGAATGACTAGTCTCGTTAGTGCATAGAGGATCTTCAGAAAGGCATATTAGGAGATCATCGATCTCAGGTTCTAATGGTGTCTCTCCATTGGATGTGGTCCAGGATTCTTTAGTCTCCTCTGTAGGTCGGAAAGGGTGATTACAGAAGGCTTCTAGATCTTCTCATGGACATGGCTCATGGAACTTTGGTTCTTCTATGTATTTTGGAGAAGTAGATAGGTTCCTGACTACTGTCAATATGTGCTCTTCCTGAGAAAAAGAGATCTCAACTGCTACTAGGATTTGAGAGAATTCTTCCAAACTCATTATCATCTTTGAATCCATCTTGATGGTTGATGGGTCCTGTCTCACACATGGATTAGTGCATGGGGTTCTTATAGCACCCAAAATATTTTTGATGAAAAATGAAATGAAAACTAACTAACACTCAAAGAAATTTTAAGAAAACCATAAGAAATAATAGAAACTAATTGCAGAATTTGAAAAGCACACCACACTTGCATGAAAAGAAACACACTTGCAGGAAAGTAAACACACTTTGCAGGAAAGTAAGCACACTTTGCGAAAAGAAACACACTTGCAAAAGGAACAGACCTGGGTTTGAGTAGAGACCCACTAAAGTGGATGTACAGGTTCTTACCTCTCATCTTACTATCTTGTCCTTCACCAGGCTGTGTGATTTAAAGGAAACCTACCTACCTAGACTTCAATCCCTTTAACACTTTCCTGGAAACGACGCCAAAAATGTTGGGTAAAATATATGCACTATTAATTCACAACGTTAAATTGTCAACCATGGAGTCATATACTTAGAGGTGCAGACAAAGTATGTGTAGGATTGGAGCCTAGTCTAGCCTAATCTAAAGCTAGCAAGCACACTTCAAAATGGAATGAATGAAAGCAAGACAAGAACAAATGAAAATTCACACTACAAGATGTAGCTTAACAATGGATCGCAAGATCAAATCTCCCGAGTTAGATCCTGGTATTCAATGGCTTATTCTTGTAGCTCTTAACTAAGCTACGAGAAAACCAAATGAAAGCGAACTAGCTTGAAATACAAGGAAACCTGAAAGTAAATGCACAATTTACCCAAACTGACATTCAAATCAGTCAGTTGGATGAGGTTACTCAAACCCTCACCTAAAGTGGAATTTACCAGTTTTAAGAGCAAATCCTCAAAACCCCTAATTAACCCTATATTAACAATGTAACGCAAAGAACATGCTTCAGAAACTTATCTTAAAAAAAAAATACACCCGGAAATGAAAGTGAAATCAATGTGTAGGTACATGATTAATTTTGCTTTTTGTACAAGAATGAATGTGTGAGTACATAATTAATTTCATTTTATGTAGAGGAATGAATTAATTTTAATATCACTCATAATCTTTCTAATGTTGCATCACACTACATGACAACACAATAATACTATTTTATACAACATATAACAAAACCTGCACATGTAACACTCAACAATGGAACAATTATATTAACAAGGAAATAAAACAATGTATTAATGTGATAAAACAATATAATTAATTAATATACCAAATTATTTTATATTAACAAAGAAATAAAACAATGTATTTATGTGATAAAACAATATAATTAATTAATATACCAAATAACAAAAATAATGAAATGAAATAACAAAACAATATATTAACAATAATGTGATAAAACAAAAACCAAAACAATAAATTAACCAAACATTACATAAATGACAAAATGACATCATATAAATAATATTAGGACCATACGTAATTTAACTTACATCACAACATAATAACAATAACATAACTCATTTAACAATATAACAATACAATTTAAAACAATCATACCATAATTTAACTTACATCACAACATAATAACAATAACATAACTCATTTAACAATATAACAATACAATTTAAAACAATCATACCATTAACAGGATATGCAACACAGCACATGCACACTGTCATTCTAATAATAACACGTTGTATCATCCAATGATTATGTCACACATGCCATGGGATATATACATAGTTTATGCATGAAACAAAATAAGACAATGTCGATGACATGGAAAAAGAATATGTGCAACATTAGATTAAGGAACAAAGAGCTGTCAGTGTGAAGGGAATGGCTCGAAGGTGTGGAGAGAGCAGGTTCATGGGTGTTGGGAATATATATAGAAACAAGTAAATAATTTCAGCGAAGTGGGAAGCAATTAAATAGAGAGCTGGGCATGATTATAAATGGAGGCGAATTAGATATGATCGTAAAAGACAAAGGGTTGTGCATTATTAGAAATGGAAGCAGTCTTTACAGTGAAGAGAAGGCAAGACATCGGGAAGAGAATGGAGCAGAAATGGCAGGTGCTCTATCTTGAATATTGATTTAAGAGAATGTATAATAAAATCAACAAACTAAAATGACATAAAACATAAACTAAATAGCACACCAACCGTAACAAAATTGAATAAAATTACAGAGCAAGGACATCCCCTGGTTTGAGGGGCCATTCTTGACCAATTACAACAATTACATTATATTTATATATATATCAATCAGATCCTTGGATGCATCGATCCATCGTTCAGATTTTCTTAGATACAAATAAATAATTAGCTACAACCAACAAAGGATCTCATACTAATTTAAATGATCTGATAACTAAGGCGTTAAACCCAAGGCCACGTCATCAAATATTGTCATATCACAAAATTTGAGCAGATGTCAATTCGAAGAACCATCGATAGCTCTTCAAACATTTTTTTTTTAGAAAACGGCTCGATTGAGACCCAATTTGTCATGCTGGAAACAAAACCCATGTTCCATATTCTTCATATTTTTTTTTATTTGCATGAAAATCGAGGCCAAAATTGATTATCTAGAACTTTTATTAATTTGGATGAATTATTCTCCCTGAGATGGAGGTCCACATGTGTGACCTGGGTGGATTTTAATGCACTTGTATGCATATCAACGTCGCTTCGAAGAAAATCCATGTTTCTTATTTTTGCCTCAAAACGCGCAAATATGATAAACAATGACAGGTAACAAAATGACAGTGATAATGTGGGACTGTGATAATGATACAAGAATACTAATTGGGATAGTACAATAATTACACTTCACAAACCGTCATCAATAAACTATGATATAATCACATTTTTACCACTAAAAACATAGAAAAAATGATGTATTAACCACACTGGATATAATGACAAATGATGTCGTTTAATTAGGGTTTATGGTGCGTATTAACAATGAAATGTGGAAAATGGTTTAAGAATAGTGGTTTTATTGGGAGGAAAAATATGATGAAAACGGAGCCCAAAAATATCTCTTGTCCAAAGGGGGAGAGATCATTCAGATAGTGGAGCCACAGACAGGGAGAGCAACCCACAGGACAGTGCAGCCAAGAGGAGCATCCTCAGGACAATTCCGTCAAGGGAAGAAACCCCAAAGAGATTACCCTTTGCCATTGATGTCAAAGGGGGAGAGACAATCACATTGATGTGTTGAGATGAATATTGATGAGGAGCATTTCCATGTCTACATGTTGCTATCAATGATTGGTGTTAACATCAATGTTGGTGTTGCCATTAATGCCAAAGAGGGAGATTGTTGTACTATGTTGTCATTGATGTCAAAGGGTTGATGTCAAGTATTGTCATAGTGATGTGATTATATCATTGATGTATTGACTTTTGGATTATGTATTTTCATTCATGTAATTGATGTCAAAGGGTTGATGTCATGAGGTGTCATAGTGATGTGTTGTCATGAAAGAAAAGGTTGATCATTGTTGTATCATTGTATCATAGATGTCATGTCATGTTTGATAGGAAGAACCAAATGGATGAACTCCAAAGTGGCCCCCTTATGGTGAAATCCCTCACAGGAAGATGCTTTGCGAAGTCCAAATGGTTAAGTGGTTGAGTAATCCTAGATGTGTGGTTAAGGAACCCAAGGTTGGTTATGTAATAATGTAATGAAGATCAATGAATTTGCAAGTGAGACTATTCTAGATGGATAGTTTCTTTATGTTGGGTAAAATATTAAAGCCTTGTATAAACCTTCCAGATGCTTCGCCCATGGATCACCCAAAAAAGCATGAAACGCTTATATTTGAGTAAAGGGGACCCACCATATAATAAAGAATGCTTCAAAGGTTAGTTGAAGGATAGGAGGTCTCATCACGAGCCGACCTATCACGTCCATGGATATCTAGTGGTATGACATTGTCATCATCTGGTCACCAAACAAGGGCAATGTATCTCAGTTGCATGGTTGAGAGAAAGGGGGTCTCATCACGAGCCAACCTTCTCATTAACACTAGGTGTTTGTGGGTGACAGTTCCATCATCTAGTCACCACGCCATGGAAGTGACCTTCAATCTCTCCTTATGCTATATTGAAAGAAAACAAAGAAAGAAAGATAAAAGGAAATTGATGGGCTTGGGAAAAGTGCATTGCAGACGAAGGTACCACACACCCTCTACAAAGGCACCCATGAATGAGACACTACGAACCCTTGTATGTGATGAGCCCTATTCCCATTGAGTCTTGACCCCAACCACTTCATCCACTTTACATGGCTTAGAGAGGGATCTCTTGGAAACTCTCCTTGACCTAGGGAAAGATATACCCAATAGGATACCTCGTCAACCCTCCCATATTCAAGCTTGACAAGTCGCATAATGTCTTTGAGCAATTAATTATTTGATATAGTGATCTTTGATGCATATGCTTAGATGGATTATTTATTGATTGGATTCACTTATCATGATGTTATGACTTGAGATCCTTGGAGGGCGTGCTCATGTATCTTTGCAGGACCTAGTTGGTGGATAGTTTTGGAAGAAAGAGCCTAGTTTGGGATTCCATGGGGCTGCAAGCCCACAGGTTGGATGCCAAGGGTCCACATGCCAGATCATAGAGACAAAGTATTGGAGACTGTAATGATCCCAAGCCAATTTTTTCGCTTGGAATCACTAACTACTACTGATTTGTTGATGTGCAGGTGTTATTGAGTTATTAAATGAAATTATAACAGATTCATCCAACACATGAAGATCATAACACATTCAAGATATAAAGCACAAACAAAAATATGAACTTTATTACAAAATCATGAATCAGATACAATAGAATGAGAAGATCTGGAATAATCTTCAGATGGCTCCAATGCAAGACAAGTATGAGCTACTACAAAATTCTCCCGTTGATACAATAAGCCTCCCAAAGGCTGAATAAAATATGAAGACCAATGCATGCAGAAATGAATGCCAATGTCCCTTAGCTGGAAAGTACCACGCTCCACTAGAAGGCTGAAACCCTCAATAAATCATCCCAACTGAAGGAAGGCTCCAAGCGATTCCAAACTCGGCCAGATGATAGATCGGGATGATAGGATCACCCTCCTGAAGTCTCAAGCTCAATGTCCAAGGCAAACCCCTCCAAACTCTGAATCTTCTGTTGAAGTTGCACCCTCCTAGATAGCTGAAACCCTTGGTGATTCGACCCTGATGAGAAAAGCCTCCAAATGATCTGAAACTCTCCCAGAATGTAGATCTAGCTAAGAGAACCCTGTGGGTGAAGTTTCGGACCCCAATCTCAAGCCGATCTCTCTATATATGAGAAATACAAAATGGTGGGACGTCCT
This sequence comes from Picea sitchensis, assembly GCA_010110895.2. Lineage (NCBI taxonomy): Eukaryota > Viridiplantae > Streptophyta > Pinopsida > Pinales > Pinaceae > Picea > Picea sitchensis. Next base: position 46,102 of record SNQJ01S0039571.1, on the reverse strand, counting down.
CCTTTCCTCCAAATCGTCCCAGTCTGAATCTAAATGTCTGATGGTGACAACTCTTTGGAAAATCACTCAAAATGACGGTGGAGCACCTACAAGTAAAACCCAACTGATGAAATGCCCAACGCTCCTCCTGATTGGCTAGATCGAACCCTTCTCTTCAAAATGGTGTGCCCTTGCTGAAACTCCTCAAAACAGTATGGCCTTGTTATCTTCAGAAGCACTAGGAAGAGATATGCTGAGAATAGAATGGTGTGGAGGAATCTTTCATTCCCAAGACCAAGTTGTGGAACAAGGTGAGTCGATATTTCACCACTGAGTTTCTCACAAGGGTTTGTACAGCAAAACCCCCAAACTGAATTCTCAAGAGTAATAACAAGCAATATGACAAATCCAAAATGCCTAATAGGTGCGCCCTTGCCTCTTACTTATACTTTTCCTTCTAATCCTTTGTTGAGTTAAGTTAACTCCCAGGGTTAACTTCTATTCTTCTGTTGAGTTATCTTTCCCTCCTTTTATCCTTTCCCTTTCTCAAGTCAA
>SNQJ01S0039571.1:32946-43544 GCA_010110895.2 Picea sitchensis | reverse complement strand
TTTGAAGGACCCCTTTTTGGTCAGGTCAGTCAAGGGTACGCACAGTTGAGAGAACCCTTTGACAAATTTCCTGTAGTATGTGCATAGGCCCAGGAATCCCCTCAGTTATGTGAGTATCTTCGGAGTAGGCCATTCCCTAATGGCTGTTATTTTTTCCTGGTGTACCTGTACCCCTTTTCCCCCTATGATGTGTCCCAAGTAGAGCACCTCTATCATCCCAAACTCACACTTGGATTCCTTGGCGTATAGTGACTGTTCTTCCATGATTGATAGGATTTGGTCCACATGTCGAAGGTGTTCCTCCCAGGTCTTGCTGTAAATGAGCAAGTCATCAAATAATACCAACAAGTGTTTCCTCAATTGTGTGTTGAACACATGGTTCATGCAGGACTGAAATGTGGTCGGGGCATTGGTTAACCCAAAGGGCATTACCAAAAACTCGTAATGGCCATAGTGACACCTAAAAGTTGTTTTTGAGATGTCCTCCTCCCTCATCTTGATTTGATGGTAGCCCGAACGAAGGTCAATTTTTGTGAAATAGATAGCTCCATGCAACTCTTCCAACAACTCATCAATCCTGGGTATGGGATACCTGTTTTTTATCATCTTTTTATTCAAAGACCGGAATTCAATGCACATTCTCATTGTTCCATCCTTCTTCTTTACCAAGACTACTAAAGAAGCAAACGGGCTTGAACTCAGCTTGATATGTCCCATGTCAGGAAGCTCTTTGATGGCCTTCTCTATCTTGTCTTTATACTTCTTAGGGTGCCTATAGGATGTGGTGATAACAGGTTTAGCCCCTGCTTCTAGCTCAATGATGTGCTCAAACCCCCTGTCTGGTGGCACACCTGGAGGAATTGGCCCAAACACCTTATGGTGCCTATAAAGGATTCTTTTAATCTATGGTGTGTAATGCACCTTTCCCTTCTCATCCACCCATGTTGAGACCTTGCATTCTGTTGCGTATACAATTTCTTCCCTTCTGAAGATGGCTTCCATCCTCTTGGTCGTCACCACTCTGGCAGAGTTACCTGTCATGCCTCTTAGCACAACCTTTCGTCCTCCTTCCTCTACAAAGGAAATTTCCATGGTCTTGTAATTGGTGGTGATGGGTCCTAAAGTGCTGAGCCACTGCACCCCTAGGATGATGTTGGTATCGGGAAGATCCATCACATACACATCCTTAACTAACTCATGCCTTCCCAAGGTGAGTTTCATACCTGGTATGTATCTTTCACAGGGCATAGTACTCCCGCCTGCTACCTCCACTTTGAATCCTTCAAATTCTACTGTAGGTATGTTCCTCCTCTTCAGTAATGTTGCATCAATGAAATTGTGAGAAGCTCCTCCATCAATCAGAACCGAGACTCTCTATCCCTGCAAGACCCCTCTCATCCTGAAGGTGTTGAACTTGGGTACCCCACTGATAGATGCCAAGGTAGCCTTCTCTCCAGCTGCACAGTCAAGTTCTTGAACTTCCTCTTCTGTTGTCTCTACAGTTTCGGCCTCAATGTTTTGTATCTGACCATACTCTTCCTCCTCTTCATTGTCTGAGGTAACTTCTATATAGTGAACCTGGCCACGTCCCATGCACTTATGTGACAAATTCCACAATTCTTTGCAAGTGAAGCAGAGTTTCTTTCTCCTCAGTTCCCTTCTGGTGTTATCATCTATCCTACCACGGCCCCTGTCCAACCCTTTTGGGTCACGTCCTCCCTGATTCATTGGAGGTCTTTGATCTCTTCCTCCACTGTTAAGAGGTGGTCTGGGTATGAATTTAGGCTTCGCAGTTGGCCCCAAATCCCTCGTCTTCCAAATGGCCTCCTATAGGTTGTTGGGTTTAAAGGCCTTTACCCAACCCTTCAAGGGTTCCATCGACCCTTCTGTGAAAAGCATCATGAGCCTGGTCGGGGACATATCCTGTGCCATAACTGCCAACCTCTGAAATTCATCAATATATACTTCAGCCATACCTGTTTGCTTGAGTTGAGTGAGCTCCCGGAAATGTAGCTTAGGATCTCCTTGATCAAATCTATCAATGAGCCTCTGAGTGAATTATGTATAGGACACAATCTGATTGTGGCCGAGTGTGGTGAGTCCGTGATACCACCAATCATGGGCCTTGCCATCCAAGTACATAGTGGCAAACTTGATGGCCTCCATTTCCCTCATGGGATTGAGCTGTAAGTAGGTATCCAACTTTTGTACCCAAGACTGTGCTGTCATCTTGACTGTACCATCAAAGTAAGGGATTTCTATCTTCCCTTCTCTACGTTCAAACTCAAAACTGCCCCTGTGGTTCGTCCTAGGTTGATTTATGAACCTGAGTTGGCAATACTGATATAGGGACATCTGTCTTTGGACCCTCATATCCAAACTATAGTACTCCTTGGTACTTCTCTCTATTTATTCCACAAAGTCTTCAACCTATTCTGGTTGCCCTTGCTCATCTGTGAATGTGGGCATGTAAGGTCTCTGGTTAGCTCTGCTACCTGAATGTCAGCCAAACTGTTCATCTGTTAATGTAGGTATGTATTGCTTCTGATTGACCTTGCTACCCATTTGACCCTGTGCCATGTCTCCTTCCAAACTTCCTTCGGATCTGGGGCCTTTCTCCGGATGATACCTGATCTCCTCATGGGTTCCACCGGATCCACCAGCCTCCTTATTCCCATACGTATCAGGGTTCTTCCCTTGATGGGTCACTTGCATCAGAAGTTCATTTATCTTGGATTGATTATTGTTCATTATCTGTAGGTTCTCGTCAACCCTCTTCAAAGTTTCAGAGAGTTCGGTCTGTCCCCTTCTGCTAGTTTCATGGTACTCACCCAAGTGTTGGACCAATGTGCTTTCCGTGCGATTGACGGATTGTTGGAACTTGTCAAACTCGGCTGCTATGAGAGCCAAGCCTAGAGGCTCATGGTCATCCCCTAACCCTTCCATTTCAGCCTCTGTTTCACTGCTCAATTTCTTCCTTTGACCCATGAAAATACCATTGTACCTCTGCATGCGCCGATCCTTCCACAGGTTTGGAGGATCAAAGCTCTGATACCACTGTAATGATACCAAGCCAAATTTTTCGCTTGGAATCACTAACTACTATTGATTTGTTGATGTGCAGGTGTCATTGAGTTATTAAATGCAATTATAACAGATTCATCCAACACATGAAGATCATAACACATTCAAGATATAAAGCACAAACATAAATCTGACCTTTATTATAGAATCATGAATCAGATACAATAGAATGAGTAGATCTGGAATAATATTCAGATGGATCCAATGCAAGACAAGTATGAGCTGCTACAAAATTCTCTCGCTGATACAATAAGCCTCCCAAAGGCTTAATAAGATATGAATACCAATACATGCAGAAATGAATGCCAATGTCCCTCAGCTGGAAAGTGCCATGCTCCACTAGAAGGCTGAAACCCTCAATAAATCGGCCCAACTGAAGGAAGGCTCCAAACGAGTCCAAACTCGGCCAGATGATAGATCGGGATGATAGGATCACCCTCCTGATGTCTCAATCTCAACGTCCAAGGCAAACCCCTCCAAACTCTGAATCTTCTGCTGAAGCTGCGCCCTCTTGGATAGCTGAAACCCTTGGTGATTCGACCCTGATGAGAAAAGCCTCCAAATGCTCTGAAACTCTCCCAGAATGTATATCTGGATAAGAGAAACCTGTGGGTGAAGTTTCAGACCCCGATCTCAAGCCAGTCTCTCTAGATCTGAGAAATACAAAATGGTGGGACGTCCTCCTTTCCTCCAAATCATCCCAGTCTGAATCTAAATGTTTGATGGTGATAACTCTCTGGAAAAGAACTCAAAATGATGGTAGAGCACCTGCAAGTAAAATCCAACTGATGAAATGCCCAACTCTCCTCTTGATTGGCTAGATCAAACCCTTCTCTTCAAAATGGTGCGCCCTTGCTGAAACTCCTCAAAACAGTACGACCCTATTATCTTCAGAAGCACTAGGAAGAGATATGTTGAGAATAGAATGGTGTGGAGGAATCTTTCATCCCCGAGACCAAGCTGTGGAACAAGGTGAGTGGATATTTCACCACTGAGTTTCTCACAAGGGTTTGTATAGCAAAACCCCCAAACTGAATGCTCAAGAGAAATAACAAGCAATATGCCAAATCCAGAATGCCTAATAGGTGCGCCCTTGCCTCTTACTTATACTTTTCCTTCTAATCCTCTGTTGAGTTAAGTTAACTCCTAGGGTTAAATTTTATTCTTTTGTTGAGTTATCTTTCCCTCCTTTTATCCTTTCCCTTTCTCAAGTCAACTTAAAAATATAACTTTAATCTAGTTGACCTCCCCCCTCATTGTGAGACTATGATCTAGTGGGGGTGCCCAGGCCACTGAGTCTCCTCATCACCTCCCTAAGAGGTGGGGGACATTACAGAGACCTATAATATGATGTGGAAGACTTATCCCAACCCTCACATGCCAAATGATTTTCCCAGGAGGGAAAAAACGTCTTCATTTTTACCTTGACATCATGTTTGGGGGGTTAGGGCATGGTGGTGAGGTGATATGCATTGGCACTTGTAAATTTTGAGGTTTTTGAGGCTTTGACCATGAAGGAAGACATTTGGATGTTTGACACATGGATTTCAGAAGCCTTACTACCCTCCTACATCACCAACGACTTTCTTCTAGTTCCAAAACGTCCCCTAAAGGGGTGGCGTCCATGTAAATTAGAGTTTTATTTGTGCAAAAATGAAATTTTAAAGGAATCGTCTAATATTATTTTGTAAAAGGGGAAAGATTAGGGTTGTTAACCCCTAATCTTGTGTTTTACCCTAAAGTATGTGGACAAACTATGTTGGCCACATTTTGTATAAATAGAGATCATAAGATCACATTTTTATAATATAACTCTCCATTGTGAGAGGCTCTTGGACTGAAATTTTCGCTACACTTGGAGTGTTTTTCCTCTTTTGATTTTGTTTATGGCTATGTCTTGGTTATGGTTGACGGAGATGGTGCACTGGCCTTGGAAGTTTTTCTTCATGGCTTTTTGGTGGTTAGTCTAGCTTTTATTACCTTTTTAATGCTTTAAGGTGCCATTTATTTCATTGTATTATCATTTGTACAAGTGAAAGGTTCTTTTTGCTTGATCCAAGTAGGGAGTATAAGGGAATACACCCCTACTTGTGTTTCCACCATTTTATTGCTAAGGGAATATTGCTTCATAAGGGTTTACTAAGAGGAGTATAATTGCATACACCCTCCTAGTTGAAACCCTAGCTAAGAGAAGCTTGCCTTGGGGAGTAAAAGGATTTACAACCCCAAGGAAGTAGCCTATATATATTCTTTACATTCTCTTGACTCCATTTACCCTTTCTTAAAGGCACTAGTCATTTAGTTATTGCATGGGAGAAATAAATCGCTACCTTGGTAAATGTACAAATTTCAAGTTTTGAAGTTGTCTCTTTTGGATAATGATCTTGATGCCTTGGGGATTCTTCCTCCCTTAGGGCGTCCTATTTCTCCCATAAATTCTTATTTCTTTAGTAAAACTAACCTACATCCATTAGGGATGCTTTATACTCTAACCCTAACCGCTAATATCTCACAAACTAACCCTAGACTAACCCTCTAACTTTGCTAGTTTAACCTACTAACCTAGGTGCATCTATTGGGATAGATTTTGACACTTTTTGATGGTCATATTTTATGTTGTACTCCATTGAATGCTACAGACATAAGGTTGATATAATGCTACAGAAATTCACATTTATGACAACCATCTTTATTCATTCTTGAAGTGTTATTTTCGGTCCACATTGGTTACTAGTTTTATTGTTGACATTGCTAACTAATATAGACCTTTTACTCACTGATTTGGATGTAATCTATTGTTGATTTACTAACCTATATGTTGTTGTATTTTAGGGACAACAAGCTTAAGTTTTTGATCCATTACTATACTTGGTTGGAAAAGTGTCTTTTCTTGTGTCTCCGTCAGGTACAGGTGCACCAACAACTATTTATTTACTTGGTATCCATTTACCTCTCTTCACTTACCATTTTCAACCAATAATTTCTTCCATCACTTGACCTTCCAAGGGACTTCTCCTTACACTTCCATTCATCCTTATCATTCCCCCTAGCGTCACCGAGATCGCCTCCCTAGAGTGACCTGGTCACCCTTGAAGTGCATGACCTATATCGAGGTGACATTGGGTGTAAGATTCCCTACTTGTAGCACTTGCTTTTATGGTTGGGTTGGGATTTTCCCAACCTACAACTTGTGCTATAACAAGCCCCAAAATAAGGAAGTAGGTTAGATGATAAACCCTAAAAGAAGCTACTTGGAGAAATATAAATAAGAGAGCAAGGGTCTCTTATGTGTGTGAATCCCTTGAGCATATTAAAGATCTATTTTTGGTGAAAGATTCATTGCAGTTACTCATGGATGCATCAAAAGTTCCACAAATATGAGGCTGCAAGGAAGTTTGATGGCAAAAGTTTCATAGGTTCAGAAAACCCTAGTTTTTTGCTGATGTATGCGGGCTACAGTGGGCCAAGGTGCGTACACACGCGTTCTGAAGAGAGGAAAGGTCACGTACATATGGGAAGAGTCTTGAAAGTTTGAGTAGTTGTTGGTGCCAGGTCTATGAAGTCTGATGACAGTTTCCAGGACAATATTTTATAGGTTCAGATCTGCTACATAGGTTCTGGTATGGGTATATGTTGTTTAGATACTTATATTTTTACATGGTATGGTGAATACTTGAATCATTATTTGTGCGGTTGTTATGATGTTTTAATATGGTAGATGTTGGTTGATTGAGTGAGAAACACTCTTTTTATCATTGAAAAATCGCCTGCAACATTGCACACAAATGGTTAAAGAAAAACCATCAATGCCAACAACAATTAGTTCACCTACAACATTAAAATTCATCCAGAAGGAAAAAAACTATGTAATTGTGGTCAAAAATCAAAATGCGCAGAATCACCAAAGGGAGTGCATGCACGGTGCATAAAGTGTGCATGCCAACACAGGCCCCAGTGCGCACTATGCGCAAAATGCGTGACTGTGTACGAGAAAAGCCGCACACTTCTATGAATGACGCATTTATGGATCTTGTCGGCCCCTCAACCACTTCTAGTCTGACCCCCAACACAATTTGACACTCATATTTGAGCGAAATCTAGCTTGGGGTCTGGTCAAGGGCTAGAGGGTGCCCTAAAAGGCCCCTTGTTCACACTATGAACCAATTACATTTTTCCATGTATGAATGCTATAAAAAAGAGCCATGGGTGTGCTAAGAAACCAATACCTTCAAGCTATTGTTATGCTATAAGAATTCTTCCTTCAGAATCCTCTTTTCTCTTTGAAGCCTTCAAGCACCATTGCAATAGGCCATTCCACTCACCTCTTGAGGGAATAAGAATTATTTTTCTTCATTTGTCATTTCTTCCATTGTAAGGAGTGAAGAGCTCTCAATTAGGGAACTCAACAGCCCCCCCAAGGAGGAAGAGGGGACTCATAAGTCTCTGAATTAATCTATGGTGTTTTTCCTACTAATCTATTGATCCATTGGTAGCATTATGTTGGTCATTATTTGATTTTCATGGTTCTAAGTTTCTCAAGCTTTCTAACATTTATTTCTTAGTTGTTTTAGTTTTATTTCTTTGTTTTCATATGTGTTTGGCTTATCTAATGCACTCACAAACTTTTGTCTTGTCTAGCAGGCTCATCTAGACATGCAAGTGTTGTTGTTTTGCTCACCCAAATGACAAAACCAACACAATAGATTGACAACCATACTGCGGATTAGTATCAAATTCCTCCCTATTTGAGCTTTGTGAGCACTTCATTTTGATTGTTTTGTCTTGCAGGTACCAAAACCGGCATAGCCCAACCTACCAAGGTCAAAATTCAGAGTTGAGGAAGGAGTATTTCACTTGGAAATTTCTCCCCCGACGTGTGACAGGAAGTGCGTGGATTTTTCTTCCCACAGATGCGCACTATGCGCGAAACATGCCTCTTTACACTGCACATTGTGTTCCCTCTGCACGAATGTCAGAATTGTAACCCACACATAAGTCCAATTTTTCAAATTGTAAGGGTTTTTATGCATGGTTTGAGGGCCCCTAGCCTTCAGATTCTTATTTCTTTTCACTTTGTAAGGAAACTACACTCCACTTAGAGTCCTTTCACATATGAAAGGTTAGCTAGCATAAGCATTTAGGGGGTAAAAAGAATCAATATTATCCTCTTTTTCTTTGTTTCCACATGGATGGCTCATTTGGCTTGTAAAATTTTAAGTTGAAGTTATTTCTTTCATACACAATCACTTAAAGTGGGACTAGAAACCAATTTTGACCCTCAAGTATGTTATTTCCTCGCACCCTAGTGTGATCTTGGGAATCAGAAAGGAGGTTGAGAGGAAGTTTCATCTCCCTTAACAAAAATCTTTAGGAGAGGACAAATTCCCCCTAGAGTTCCTCTTTAGTTTTTGAAATTATCTTAAAAGTTTTGTAAGGGCCCATACATGCCCACATGTTGCAAACTTATGATAGTTTCTAAATGCTTTCTTAGTTTACATCACAATCTAGGGAAGTTTAAAGATCAAAGTAATGGGCCCATACGTGCCCACATGTTTGCAATCTAGGATAGTTTTCAAGAGATTTATTAGTGTAAACAACATTCTAGGGAGTTTAAAGGATTTGTAAAGGACCCATATGTCCACATTGCTAGTTCTTTAGGGCTTTAAATATTTTGCAAGGTTGTACCAAAGGCACATAGTAAGCTAGGTAAAGAAGATTTGTAAGGACCACAAGAAGTCCACATGTTGCAATCTCACACTTAACTTATTAAAATCCTTGCACACTTGTCACTTTATTGCACACAAAGCCACTCCTCACACACATAATTTCTATTAGAATAGTGGAGGTTGAAGTAAGTTTTCTTCAAAGGAATTATGAAAGATCTGACTACTTCTTTGGAAATTATCCACACCTATTTAATTCAAACGAAATTGGTCTATGACCCCAATCTCTCAGCCCACCACATCTCAAAACTTTCTAATAACACACTAAATTTTCCTCCACAAGGGGTGCCAAAAGAAATTTTAAGTCTACGTAGGATCTTGGGGGTAGGCATCCAAATAACCCCCCGTTGTCAGGTTCTCACATTTTCAAACAATAGAAGTTGAGAAATAGGGAACTTTCAAATCCTCCAAGTCAAGTGTTCCTACACCATAAGGCATGGAGATACTCGTGAAGGGTCGAAGGCTGAGGTCCAGTTGTTTTGCACATCCCTTCTTAAGGTTGAAAATCTAAACCCGTGACCCATTTCTGAGGTCGAAAATCTAAATGCCGCACTTTGACGGAGGTATCTAGTGGCCAAAACTTAGGACATCTACCCAGGTGGTGATTGTGGGATGCAATCGCACCTTGATCAGATTTTTTGTGGCTATTGGGAAATATCGCCAACTCTTTCAGGATATGCACCCTCTACCCCTCATTATAACTGATTACTTCAACTTTCACTAGTTCCTCTTCCGATGGCTTCAGACCCCACTGTTGAGTGCTATTGGAAGGCCCGTTTCTATTTGAGAGGAAGGATGATAGGTGTTTTTAGGACACGAGCATTTGTTTTTATTGTCGTTCCCCCATGTGGACAAAATCCACTTATCCACATGCTTCTTTATTTTACAGTTGATTTATGTATGATGTCCATTTGATTGCATGCAATTGTGAGTTATTCTATCTTGTGAAGGTCAAAAAATCTATAAATCTCTTGTTCATTTATTTCTCTCTTGTCACCATTTGCACACATTCACTTTGCTAGTCAGAAACCATAGGGGACCCACATAATCCCCGTCGTTCTAGACACTCGCAGAATCTCCCTCCTATTATAAGAGGTGTCCCTAATCTTGTCAATTCACTGGCTCAACCATCTCACAACCCCGTGAGTGCTACTATTTTGGGATCAACTTTACTTGGTTCCACTTTGCTTGGGTCCAATTCCCAAGGCCATCCATCCATTAGTTCTCCTTCACAAGGAGGCAGGGGGCAAACTTCTTTTCAAGGGAGAAGTACAACCCCACTAAATCTCTCTCAAGGGACAGGTCTATTGATTAATTGGGTTGGTTGTCATTGATGTCAACCCTTGAAGAAAGTTCGGTAGCGAATTCCAGTAGCACAAAGGTTTGGGTAATGGACCCAAGTTTGTTTGATGTATAATGGTATGAGTTTTGATATATTTGTAGGTAAGACTATTCTAGATGGATAGTACATGTCATGTCATTTCTGGTGGTATGTGGAATGTCACATAACTCCTCACGGTTTGAGAGTTATGGCCTTACGAAGTTGGAGGACTCTCATATGTTGGCTTGAAGCCCCAAAAGGTCAAAGAAGTCAAAGTGCTTGCAAAGAATAAATTATTTAAATAATAAAGTGAAATGACAAAGTCAAGGAGGATTATTTAAATAGTAAAGTGAAGTGACAAAGTCAAGGAGGATTATTTAAATAATAAAGTGAAGTGACAAAGTCAAGGAGGATTATTTAAATAATAAAGTGAAGTGACAAAGTCAAGGAGGATTATTTAAATAATAAAG
>SNQJ01S0039571.1:18064-31751 GCA_010110895.2 Picea sitchensis | reverse complement strand
CTAAAGTAAAGTTTGATGAAAATGCTAGTCTCTTGTTGTTAAAGTTAAGGAAGGTTTGCAGGTATGGGATCATATACACCAGGTCTATTAAAGAGTTACAAATCAGATTTGGATGATGAAATTGATGAGGGCTTTTGGTTGAGGCACATGTTGGGTACATGGTTGAGACAAGTAGTTGATGAGTTGGCACATACATGAGGTGTATAGTTGATGATGTTGGTACATATTGATGAACTATAGTTGATGAGTAGTTGATACATGATTGGTACATACTTGGTACATGGTTGGAGGCACTTGTTAGTAGTATTGTTGACACATGGTTTATGGATGATGTAGCATACTTGGATTGGTATATTATTAGAAGCACATATTGATCTTGGTGATGATTATGAGTTGTTGTGTTATGCTTGGTTAATGAACATATTTGAGAGTTGTATTGGTGATTGATCTTGGTGAGTAGATCTAATTTGGTTGATAATATTGATGAGACAGGTTGTTGTGATAGGTTGTTTGGATAGGTTGTTGTGACAAGTTATTCATACAGGTTTGGTGCATGGTTGATGCACTTGTTCATGGTACAGATTGAGGTACAGGTTTGATGCATGGTTGATGCACTTTTTCATGGTACATGTTGAGGTATAGGTTGGTGTGTGGTTTATGCACTTGTTTATGGTACAGGTTGATTACAGGTTGGTGCATGGTTGATGCACTTGTTTATGGTACAGGTTGATGCATGGTTCATGTTATTGGTACAGGTTGTTTGGTGCAGGTTGATTGGTACAAGTTTATAACAATATATCTCACAGTGATAGTGTGACAGTGGTTCCATCATTCTACTTATACATCATGGCTGTTGGATGGGGCAAGGACATGTGGTTGTAGCCGAAGAACATAGGGGGTTGTATCCTCCTTCTAGTTATAGCCAAAGAATAGGGGAGTTGGAGCTTACCTTAGGCTGTAGCCTGATAAAATAGGGGGTTGGAGCCTCCTTCCAGTTGCAGCTGGAAAACAAAGGAAGTTGGTACTTCCAATGAATGCAATTCTTCAATACATATAAGAAAAATCATTCTGTGGTTTTCTCCCACTTTGGGTTTCCACGTAAAAACATTGGTGTACTGTGTATGTGTATGATTGTTCACTTTTTCATTGTTTATTTACTCTACAATTATTGGATGATAATGCTACATCGATATAACACTTGCATTTTATGGTGAAAATTGATTAAATTGCTCTATCATTGATTAACCCCCCCTCTTAGTAATCCAACAATTGGTATCAGAGTCAGTTCCTTTAAGAAACAATTTAACCACTAGAGGGAGATATGGATTATTCTGAGAATGGAGTACCAATGTTTAATGGTCAGAATGGTTTTAAGTATGAGATGTGGAGAAAAAGGACGAAAGTATTTTTACAGGAACAGGGACATTATATTTGGCTATCAGTTGTTACAGGATATGATAGTTCAAAAAGGGAAAAGACTACAACCAAGAAGGAATTGAAAAAGAATAACAAAATAACAATGGATTTGATCTGGGAAGGATTATCTAATCCGGTAAGAGAAAAGGTTGGTAAATGTTCATGAACAAAATAACTTTGGGATAAGTTACATGACATATATTCTTCAACCATCGCAGATTCAGAAAATGCTAAAGAAGATGCAGATACAAATCAAGAAGAATTATGTTCACCATGTCAAACAAATTCAGAAGATGAAGATTACATAATCACCAGAGGTATGCTGTTTTGCTTTAATTGTGAAAAATGTGGACATCTTGAAATAGAATGCCATGAAGGAAATGAGACAGAAAAACTAATTGAAAAGGAAGACAATTATGAAGCAGAATTGATTAATGCATTAGATGAACTAAGAGAATAAAATAAGTCACTCAAGAAAGAATTGATGAAACAAAAGGAAAGTGTTCACATTTTTGAAGAAGCCCAACAAGTCATCGAGAACTTAAGAACTCAGATAGAAGAAGACAGAAAGATCGAAGAAAATTTTGAATATCAAAAGTAGTATTTGGAAGCCAACATAGCATCACAGAAGGAAGAAGTAGAAATGAGAGAGAAGATATTGACAGATCATCTTAAGGAAAGAACTAACGATCTAAACCAACTTGAGGCAGAGTTTGGTCAAGAAGAGAAAGGACTTGAAGAACAAATAATCACATTAAAAATTCATCTTGAAGAAGCGAAAAGAATAGAAGAAGTCATGAAGTCTCAGATAATGAAGAAAGAAGAAAAGGTTGAGAAGCTTGAAGAAGAAGTTGTCACATTGAGAAGTAAAATCATCAAACACATCCACATCAATTATAGATAATGAAGAGAAGCACTCTAGGTTGCTAGAAAAGAATAATGAAGAAAATATAAAGAGTTATGCAGAAGTACTCAAATGAAGGAATCATGGTCAACCAGAATCTAAAAAAACTATTGAAGATACATCTTCAAGAAGACCATCCATGTTCAAGGCACAAAGAAGCTTCAATCATGATCATGATCAGTGATGGAAGAATTTCAGAAGGAATACACCACAAAGAAGATCATTCACTCTCAGGTATGCAAATTTCTTTTATGGTCATTGTTTTTATTGTACTAATTTTGGACATATGGTTGCAGATTACAAGGATTATAAAAATGTTCAAGCAAGAAATGTCTATGTGGCCCCACTTAACATTGAATGTTACAAATGTCATAACTATGGACACATAGCTAGTGATTTTAGAAGCATGATCAATACTTCTATGAAATATAACACTAATATCAGATATAAGAAAGTATGGATAAGAAAACACGAAGAACATGTGAACAAAGAACAGGTCCCAGAGATCACAAGATTGGAAATAAAACAAGATGAAGAAAATTCTACAGAGAAAAAGAAAGATGTCATATACAAAAAGGTTTGGAAAATAACTAAAAGAAAAGAAGGACAGGTAAATAAGTAACATGTTCAAGAGATTGTACTTTTAGTCATTGTAGTGAAAGATGAATCCACGGATAGAAAAAAATAAGTCAGAGCTCAGAGAGATGATGAATCTAGCAATGAAGGTGATGATGAATACACATTAGAGAAGGAATTGTTTTGAGCCATCCGACTTAGATACTCTTAGGTAATACGAATATTAGACAAGGGGAGTCTATGTGATAATTGTGACATACCAAAGAACCATCCTTCGAGCAACTTGTAGAGTTTGAGAAGATGGATCCATAGCAGTCAGTTAGCAGAAGTACAATTTGATAGGTTAATCAAGACTTCATGATAGTATAGTGATAAATGGGTCAGCATTATGGACAGTTGAACAAGTAGAGTCTTGGACAATATGGACAGAGATGGATTCGTAAGAACACTTAGTAGGTTTGGACAGATATATGACAGTGGACAAGAGCATGGTACTTTAGATTGGATAAATATCTACAACAGGCAGGGTTCAGAAAAGGAAGTGCATACAACAACCTCTACATCAAGGTAACTCAAGATAGTGTTTTATTAATTGAAGTTTATGTTGATGATATTATTTTTGGAAGTACCGATGACATGTTAAGCCATAAATTTGCAAAGGACATGCATAATGAATTTGAAATGTCATTACTTGGAGAATTATCCTTCTTTTTGGGTCTTCAGATACGTCAAAGTAACCAAGGAATTTTTATTTCTCAAACCAAGTATATCAGAGAAATGCTTAAGAGGTGCACTTGACAACTTCTCATTAGAATTGGGAAACCTCTACAGTGTGCAATATTTCACTTGACAACAACCCTAATACACTAGGAAATCCAAGGGAAAAGATACCAAACTTATGCCTACATGTTTAATCTCTTCAGAATAATTTTTTCAAGCATAAACTAGATTGGAAAGTCATTTTATGATAGTAGAAATTAAAATGGTAAATTTACCCTCTATCTTCAATACTAATGTTAAAAGCATTAACAATTTTAGCCTTAACTTATGTCAAATCAAGAAGACATGTAAGTGTTGTAAATTGTCAAACCATGAAGACAATGGTAGTTGAAAATCAAATCTGCAATAAGACAATTTTGGACAAATGAAAACTTTATTTATATAAAGAATAAATGAATTCCATGTGCATGTTCACAACTTAAGTACAATACTCCAAGCTCTCCAAAGTTCTAGCTAGGGAAAACTAAGAAAAACTTTAGATCCACAAAAGATACTCCAACAAGCTAAAATCATCACCGACAAGCCCTCATTAGCCTCATGCAAGGAATATTCTCTTCTCTTCCTACTCAACAAGTACAACCTAGTGTTAATTCACAAATCCTAATGACAATGCCTCCTTAAGGAACAAAACCCCAACCCTAGAATTCAAGAATGTTCCATGAAACCCTAGCATTGTAAGAACAAGATCTTCAAGCATGAAGATGGTAATCACTCTGTCCTTCCTCTATTTATATGAGAGGTGAATGGAGGTCTAGAATGATTAGTGAACCTAGTTCACTACATGAAAATTACAAGATACAAGTAGGTTCACACAAGTGAAACACTCCCTTTACAAGTGGCATATGTCAAGCTCCAAGGTCAATATGATCCACAAGAAAGGCTCCACAATAAGGGCACTCCTCATCCAAGGTCCAACACTCCTCTTCCAAGTGATCCAAGGATTCAATGCATCTCCTAGGCCATGTGCCTCCTCTAGTTTCACCCAACTACATGTCCACTCCCTCAACCTAAGTGTCCCAAAGTAAAGTGCAATCCTTCATGTAAGCAATCAAGCAACACCATGCTATCTAGGGCTCAACTCCCTCCTTCCAAATTGACAATTATCCTCCCATAATGCAAGGTTTCCTTCAAGCAAGAAACCTCCAATCATGTGTGAATTAAATGAAGAATGTCAACAATCCCCATAGGTCTCCAATTCTTCAAGGAAGAATGTCACCAAATCATCCCTACAAGATATAGCAACCAATGAGTAAGCCACCTCCAATGTGGATGTCCATCTAAGAACAACTAAGTTCCAACCATACACCATGCACTTCACATCACATGTGAAGAGATATAAACATGTGAGAGACTGAAAATATTCAACCAACAACAAATGCCACACATAACATATGCACCAGATCAACCTAGAAAACCCAAACCGGGAAAAACCAGCTAATAGATCTATTAGTCCCATGGCCAAAACCCATCCAAGCCGGAAAACATCCTAACCCCAGCGAAGTGATCTCTCACCGCTCAACTCGACACATTACAATGGATTATCACCAGCCTTTTAAAGGATTTATTACATGCAATCCATGGGTTGTGAAACCACAGGATACCAAAACCATGTGCCTAAAACCACCCTCGTTGATATAACAAATTTGACTCTTTTACTGAATCAAGTTTAACCTAACATTCCCCCCTTTAAACTTGACTTGGGGTTTCTCGTGACCAAATTCAGCCAAACTTCTAAGTGAGTCTACATCGCTCACCTCTAGGCCCTACCCCCCTCAAATTTTATAACCAGGGTATTTGGGAATCCGACATGTGCCCTCCCTATCACCTAGGTCTACATATAGACTTTATTGGCAATTTACACTACTACATATGGGCGTATTTTTCCACGAAACTTTTCCACGTTTCTTACATTCGTCGAAAAATATGTAGTAAGTTAAGCATTTTTTTCATTTTTTTATTAAATTGGTCGCGATTATCGTCGTTATTGTGATGAAAGTTTGTCTCTATAGCGACGACTGTTGACTATATCAACGCACCTGCTAACACACGTGGCTTGTGTTCGACAATGGCTAATTTAGTGATTCAGTTATAGGTGGTATCAACTATATGCTCTTTGAGGCAGGATTTAAAGGTTCTACTACTATGTAATTCCCATGGGAGACAGGAATCTAGTAAATCTTGGGCCAAGCATCAGGTCGGGTTTGTCTTTGGCAGTTCTAAAATGTTGTTTTAGGGTTTTGTAGGTTTTCCTCCCGACTCATTTGGGAAGCCCTGGAAATCAAGAAGCATCCTAATAACTTCAACCGCGAAGATGAATACAAGCTTAGCCATTCATGGAAACCAACCATTCTCCATATTGACCATTAGATCTCCTTCTTAGACACTTCTCCTACTCGTCTCCATCCTACCTCCTCCTCCCTTCTTAGTTTCTGTTCCTCCCCCACCCTAGCATCTTTTCTCTAATTTTTTCGACTTTGCTTCATCTCTTAATCTTCCCCCGTCTTTGGTTTTATTATCCTCCTTCAAATGTTTTTCCTTCCCCTTTAATTTATTCACCCCCCTTCCTTTATTAATCTGTACTCTTGATTTCAAATTTCCTCCCATATTTTATTATTATTATATTTTTTTCTTCTTTCTCTCTTTCATCTTCCCCCCCTTTTTTCTTCTTCTAATCACTTTATCATTAAATTATTTTACTCCTTAAATTTCTTAAAGATTTATTCGTATCTTTTTTATACATTCATATTTCCCTCCCCGCTTTATTGCGTCGAGAGGCGCTCTACAACCCAGTATGGGAGAGATGTCCATGTAACATAATGCATTAAAATAATAATAAAAAATCCATAAAATATTTTAAAAATATTAAATTAATAATAAAATAATAAAAAACACATTCAAATATAAATAAATAAAAAACACATATAAACAACAAGTCACTCAATTAATTAATCTACACTATATTAATTAATAATCAAAACACGTATATAGTACAACCATCATAGATCCATCTTAACCCTGTATCTATCAAGAGTCGAGAGGGATCAAATCTCTCGAGGTGCAAACCATTAACCTTTCCTCAAGTTTTGCACTCTAAAAAAAGTTTTCACCTCGAGATATTTGATCCCTCTTGGTGCTTGATAGATCCGAGGTTAAGATGGATCTTTGCTGGTATATTATTCACATTTACCCCCTTCCCTCTTATTTTTTTTTTTGTAAGTGAGTGTGAGTTCCTGTATTACTGAAAGAGGTTATGATACAAAAATAGGGGGAATCCCTTGATCTGCCAAAAAGGAAACCAAATCATGGGTTCCAGAGTTGCGATGTCTAAGATAGAAAGGGGTAAGGTTGGGCCACCACCATGGGAAACCGACCTAGTCTCCCGAAAACCGTTTAAAAAACTAAAAAAGAGAATATACATAAAAGACATAATCATAAAAGGGGTTGCGCCTACACTGAACACAGCTTGACCAGGGGCTGAACCGATGCTAATCCAAGATGATGGGATGTCTTTCGTCTCCATCCTTTATTTTCTCGTTCTCTTTCCTCTGGACCATCGTGCGCATCTTTCTGATACGAGTTGGTGTTCCGCTCCGGTTTGCTGGCGTGATGTCCATGTGGTGGACATAGCGTAGGTAAAGGTGGAATTGGCTTGCCATTAGTTCCATTTTCTCCTTTTGGTTCCTCTAGTCCTCAACTAGTTGTTTTGCACTGGCCTCTAGGTTTCTTAGGCGACGCAGGATTTTTGTGAGCAAAATTTTGTGGTCCCTGTTAGCCCTCTTACTGGTCTCTTCCCGGTCAAATCTCATCTTTCCTATCAACATCTTTGTTTTCCAGGCCTCCTCCACTGTTCTGTGGTAGAGGATTGTTCTGGTTTGTGTGGCCCCTGGGTCCCTTATCTCTCCTGCTTCCTGAATCAGTGCCTTCTAGGCTTTGCTCTTGCGTGTGGTGTTGATTTCTTTCTCCCACTTGGTGATGATCGCTTTTCCCTTTGGATCGACCTGCGTAAGAAAGGTACCCTTGGCTTCTCTAGCCACTTGCTCCATCCTTGTAATCCTCTGGGAGCTTGTCATAGGTTCTTTCCCCTGGGGGCCTCTCTTACTATGGGTTTTCTTCATTCGTACCATCTCAGCTTGTTTGTGGTGGTTTTTGCCTTGGGTTATTCTCCTGTTCCTATTCACCCCTTCCTTGTAATTAAGATGTCCTCTGTAATTTCTTCTTTCCTGTCTATGGCTATTCCTGGTGTTTCTTCTCTTATGGGAATTTCCCAACTGTAGGCTCGTCCTGGAAATCATGGGCCATCCGTAGAGGTGTACCTTCGGGTCCTTTTTCACTGTCTCGGTATGTGTGCTCTTGGGAGCCCTGTTATAATCTGTGCGCCAATCCTTTGCTTTGCACGTTGTACGAACTTCAGTACCACTCCCCGTATCTGTAATTTGGTGAGGTGTACCCATATTTGGCCATGGAAAATCCTTTTGTTCTTCGTCCTTTGCCGCCTGCTGATTATCTTTTTTACTTTCCCACGAGCAACCCTTGTACTTCTTCCTATTGACAAAATCGTGGTGTTGTACCTCCTTTTGTTGTGTGACCTGGGTCTGCATTGTAACTCGTGTTTGAGTGATGGGCTATCAGATTCTACCTGGTTCCTACGTGCCCTTCAGTTATCCCTGTGCCTCCATCCTTGATGTGGTCGTTTGTACTTTGGTTTTCGTCGCGGTCTTTTGTCGCTAGTTGGATGCAGTTTGTTTTGAACTGACCATTCAGGATGTTACTCCAGATAGTGTCAAGTTATGGTCCCTCCTTGTTGACCCCCTCGTTTGCGATTCTGTCCGCCAGTCCATTTGCTAACCTACGTACCCAGCGCAACTCCACTGTGATCCTTGTCTGCAAGTGATCCTAAATTTTTTGTAGGGAATGTGCCAAGCGCTAGTGCCTCTGAATTTTGCCCACTCTGGTGCCATTTTGGAGTCTCTTTACTGTGTTCATAACCAGCTTGGAATCTCCTTCCATCATGGCGTTTGTCATCCTTTTGCGGCTTAGAATCTTGAGGTCGGTCTCCAGGGCTCCGAATTCTGCGACGTTGTTGGTTGAGTTTCCTAGACTCACAGTGTACAGTCGGATTATGTTTCCCTCACTGTCCCTCATTACACCTCCCATTCCTGTTCGTCTTGGGTTACCTTTTGATGCTCCGTCAAAATTCAGCTTGAGGGATCCTGGTGGTGGTGGTTTCCAGTTGCGCTCACCTACTTGTAGTTGCGGGATTTGTCTTGCTTGACTGGGGTTGCGTCCGTATTTCAGATGGAAAGCTTTTAGGATCTGGGATTCCTAGTCTGTGAGTTGTGCTCTTCCTGTCTGGTCGTTGCGGCTCTGCACCGTTTCTCTTGTCATGGAGATTATTGTTTCCATGATCTTCCCTTCCAGCTTTTGTTCCTGAAGATGCGTCGGTTATTTTCTTTCCATATTGCCCATATGATCATTCCCAGAATGAGGGTCCAACAGAGATTGACCTCTTCATTTTCATTGTAGTTCTCTTTCTAGATATTGATAGTTGCGGAGATGTTACCTCGGATCCTATTGGACTGTCGGAAGATGCCTTCCACCCAGTCCCAGATCTCTGCTATGTAGATGCATTCGCTGAGGAGATGGTTCATTGTTTCTTCCTTAGCTTGACAAAGGTGACATCTGGATAGGCCTATGAATCCCCTTTTCCTTAGATTTTCCCCGGTTAGAATTCGGTTGTGGAGTATTAACCATTGGAAAATTTTTATTTTTGGCCAATGGGGGTTGTTCCAAAGCTTATCCCATTGTTGCGTTGAGTCTTCTTGGTCCTGGTCCGCAATATAATGTCAGACTTATTTTAGGTTGAATTCCCCGTCATCTTTTTGTCCCCATTTCAGTTGGTCATTTCCTTTCGTGACTACAATTTTTCGTCTCCCCAATTTCTCCTCCACCTCTTTTACTGTTGTTGCGGGTTGGTCTCTATTTTGTGGAGTGAGAGTATCCCAGATTCTCCATTTGTTGCGATTTGTTTCTTGTTTCCAGTAATGGTAGAATCTAGTTTTACCTTACGCTATCATCTCCTGTTGGAGTTCCTCCCTGTCCGGTTTGTCCATTCTAGGTTCCTGTTGCTAGGCGTCCTCCCAGAATTTGGTTGTTCTGCCATTCCTTACTTCCCAAAAGTTGTGTGTCTGGATCCAGGATTTGTTGCGCCAAGCTAGGTTCCAGATAGTTGAACCCTCCCTGGTGCCCCTGAAACGAATTTTGTCCTGGTCGCTTATGTCCGGGGCATACTTTTCCTTCCATAGGTTTACCCATGGTGTAGTAGTTTCTTTGACCTAGCGCCACCAAAGTTTCACCCCACAGGCATAATTGGTCACTTGCGGGTCTTGTAGCCTCGTGCCTCCTTTTCTTTTTGGTTTACAGACCTTCTCCCAAGCCACCAGGGCCCATTTTTTCTTTGTTTCCGCTCCTCGCCACATGAAGTCTCTTTGGATGGTTCTTATTTTTTGTAGTATCCCCTTGGGGGTTGGGAAAACSGACATCATAAAGGTTGGAATTGCTTGCAAAACAGACTTGGTCAGGACAAGTCTTCCTGCTAGGTTGAGTGATCTGTACGTCCAGTTTTTTACCCGCTCCTATAACTTGTTGATTATTCCTTCCCAAGTTGATATTTTGTAAGCTTTGTCTGTCAGGGGAATGCCCATGTATTTGGTTCGGAGTGCTTTGCGTTCAAAGCCAAGGATATTGGCCAAATTTCTTTGGATTGCGGGGTTGGTAATGAAGAAGAAGACCATAGATTTGGAGTGGTTGATCTCTGCACCCAAGGCTTCCACAAACTCTTCTAGGATTCGTTTGTAGGATTTTGCTTCCTTGACCGTGGGTATGCCATGAAGTAAAGTGTCATCCATGAACTGTTGGTGTGTAGAAGTAGGGTAATTTTCGAAAGGTTTGATGCATGTTATTTCACCTACTGTTGTTGCGCTTTTTATGCTTCAACTGAGACCTTCCATCATCAGAATGAACAGGAAGGGGGACAATGGGTCTCCTTGTCTAATGCCTCTCATGGGTCAGAAAGGTTTGGCTGGGGCTCCATTTGTTAGGAGCGAGTAGCTTGTTGTGGACATGAGGCTGACTATCCAACTGATCCAGTGTTGGGTGAAGCCAAAGGCTTCCAAAGTCTTGACCATATAGTGCCAGCTAATTTTGTCATAGGATTTTGCTAGGTCCAGTTGTATTATCATTCCCCCTCTCTTATGAAGCTTCAGGGTGTGGATAAGCTCGTGGGCATGGATGATATTGTCCAATATTTGTCTTCCTTCCACGAAGACTGCCTATTCTTGTGAGATCAATGTGGGTAGGAGGGGTTTCAATCTATTTGCAATAACTTTGGATATTATCTTATAAACCACATTGCATAGCGCTATAGGTCTGTACCGGTCAGGGGTTTTGGCTTCATTTTCTTTGGGGATTAGGGTAATCATTGTTGCATTTAGCGCTTTTAGAATGGAGGCTAATCTCCTAGAGTCTTCCACTACCCTATAAACATCGTGTTTGACAATTTCCTAGCAGGCTTTGAAAAACTCCACTGTGAAGCCATCTAGACCTAGGGCTTTTCCATTGGGCATTTCCTAGAGCACTTGGTCAATTTCGTCCTTAGCAATGGGTTTGTTTAGGTTGTGATTTTGTTCCTCGGTGACCAGGCGGGGGATATGTCGAGTTATCCTTTGGATGGCCTTCTATCTATCTTGGTTGGGTTCCTAGACTATCCCGTGGAAGTGGTTTACCAGAGCAGTTTCGATCTCCTTATGTGACTCTCTCTCTATTCCATCCTGGTCCTTAATCTTCAGGATTTTGTTGTGGGCTCTTCTAGCCATGGTTGTTCTATGAAAAAACTTGGTGTTCCGCTCTCCTTCCCTTAGCCATGTGATGCGGGAATTTTGTCACCAAAGTGTTTCCTCCTGCTGGCTTCTAGCTTCCCATTCCTGGGTCATCTGGATCTCTTCCTTTTTCCGATCCTCCGTGTAGCCCTCTGTTATGCAGGTTTCCTAGAGTTTTCTCATTTTGTCTTATAAGTTGTGTTTCTCTTGGTTTATATTTCCAAATGTGTCCCCATTCCACTCCTTGAGCTTACATTTAATGTACTTTAGTTTCTTATAGAGTTTGAACATCCTTGTCCCTTACTCTGGTTGCTCCTCTCTCCACCATTGTTTGATTATTTCCTTGAAAGTCGGGAGTTCGATCCAAAATTTCTCCAATCTGAAGGGTCTATTCTTCGATGTGGTTTGGAAGCCTACTTCCAGTTGGAATGGTCAGTGATCAGATCCCCCCCAGGGAAAGATGTTGCAATCTAAGGTTAGTCCCTACATAATGATTGGCTCCGATAATAGGAATTTGTCGAGTCTTGTTGCTACCTGATACTGGTTCATCCGTTTATTGTTCCAGGTGAACTGGACATTATTAGTTTTGAGGTCTACCATCTCTGCCATGTCTATGAACTTTGAGAACTCTTCCGCATCCCTATCCAGTCTTCTTGTACCTCCTTTTTTCTCCGCAAGTGACGTGATGGTGTTGAAATCCCCTGCCAGGATCCATTGGAGGTTGTTGGATCGGGTTTTAAGGTCTTATAGGTCTTGTATCATTCTTCTCTTTTCCTTTGACACCTGGGGTCCATACACATTAGTGCATAGAATCACTTCCGTGTTTCCAATGATTTGCATGCGGACCATAAGTGTGTGCCTGGTCACTTCGGCTACTATTAAGCTCAATGCTTGTGGGTTCCACAAGGTGAGAATACCTCCTTCCATTTGGTGGCCTCCGATAGCCACCATCTTTTACTTGCGCCATTGTTGTTTACTGATTGCCTCCATTTTGTCTGTAGTGCATTTTGTCTCTTGAATGAAACAGAGATCTGGTTGTTCCTTCTTTAGTCTATTTTTAAGAATTCTCTGTTTTCTCGGGTTGTTTAGGCCTCTTATATTCCAAGTTATAACCTTCATTTAAAGATCTGGGGGGGAGTTGGGGAAGAGTTTCTTGATCTTACCCGAGTTTATCAGTAGCACTCCAAGCTCCTGTAGGGCTACGATGTTTGATTTTTTGCCTTTTTTCCTCCTCGTCTTCTTGGGTGAGAGTTGTGGTTGTCCCTCACCGGCTTTAACTCCTAGGTGTCCTATCTCCCAGTGTGTGCACTTTAGTCCTCTATCTTTGGCTTCCTCCCTTAGGAGAAACAGGTACTGAATGTGGTCTAGTTGCTCTGTTGGTACATTGTCTACTCCCTGTCTTTTCCATTACTCCAGTATGTTTGGGAGATCTATCTCTTCCCTTTCCACAAGGTCTCAGAGATCGAGATATTTTGTACCTACTTCACTTGGGGTCATTTCCGCATCTCCCTCTGCTTCTTGCATGGGGGTGTTATCGTCTCTGGTTTTTCCATCCATCGGGGTTGCGCTACTCCCCTGTTCCTTCTTGTTACTTGGTCGATTGGTGGGCTCGTTTGTTGCTTGTTCTCTGGCTTCTTAAGCTTTTGCTGATTCCTTTTCGCCTCCTGCCCCTTTATTGGTTTTGTCCCTTCCTTTTGTTATATTCTGGGTCTCCGGGTTACTTCTTGTTGGGGTTTTACTCTGATTTTTGTTTTCTCTGCTTCTGGGGTTCGGTTTTATAAACCCATCCTCATCCTGCTATGGTTTGGGGCTTTCCGCTTCCTATTTTTGATTAAGTGGGAATTCTCTGATCAGGTGTCCATGTTCATGACATCTTCTGCATTTGAAGGGGATCTGTTCATAATCTATGTTTTGGATCCATTCCTCATCCCTGAATTCCAGACTTATGGCTTCTGGGAGTGCTCCCGAGGCATCCATCTCTATGCAGATTCTTGCGTAGGATGTATATATCCCTTTTAGGGTAGCTTCTGAGGTCTTCACATATTTCCCCAGTTTGTTCCCTTTTTCTTTGAAAGTAGAGAGCAACTAGTAGTCTAATGGTAAGGAATAAAATCTCAGCGAAACCGACACCTTTTTG
>SNQJ01S0039571.1:2787-17250 GCA_010110895.2 Picea sitchensis | reverse complement strand
TCCAATTACTTTAACATCTAATCTTTAATGACATATTCAAATATTTTTTGGTTTTGTGATCTATTCAAATTTACCTCCACATTTTATATCTCTCACATTTATCCTCTTTCATCTTATTAATTCAACAACTAATTCTTTCTCTCCTTAATTTTTATTTTTACATTTTTATCATCACATTTAAATAATTCATTTTTATCTCAATGACTACTTTCCATTGACATTTTTTCTCTCCCTCAACGGTCACTTACTCTCTTGTCTTATAAATAGGATACTCAACACTCTATTCCACCATACAAGCTTTTTATGTCCTTGATGATGGGCAGAGTGTCCACTCGAAACATTGGACATTTCGAAACCTTGCACACAATGTTTATTCATAATTTTGTTTTTAGCATTGTGAATAACTGTGGAAATTTACATATGGATTTTATCGTGGGACTCCCAACCTTCCTTGGATAAGGCTCATTAAATGGTTAGTTAATAGTCATTCATTGTAAAAATGGTCCTCTTGATTAATAAGACCCAAATTAGTTAGTAGGCCCTCATTATAAGTGGGCCCATAGGTAGTTAAGATTATCTTTGGATGGCTATATATTGAGTAGAAGGTTATGTAATGTTTTGTCAAGAATTGTTATAGTATTTGGAGCATTGCTCTTGGAGGTTCCCCCCTTGAAGAGGCAAGTGAACATAACTCTCTATATTTGATTATCAAAGAGATTTTTCTTAGAGTTTATCTCTCTTTTCTCTTGCATTCTTGGGTTTTTGCACTACATTTTATGTGATTACTCTAAAGTTTTGGGGTTAAGTACACTACACTTGCATGAAAATGAAAACAATGTATTATATCTAAAAAACAATTTTCAATAAAACATAGGTCCAACATACAACCACAAGTGAAAACTTTAAACACGAAACCAAAGCCAACATAAAATCACAAACAAAACAACCAACCCTTTTCCAACAAGGTCACCCAATGTTACATAACCATTAAATAACAATGCAATTAACCAAGATAAACCCTCTTATTTTCGACACAAATCCAACATTCTTGACCACACAAAATATGGTTAGTGTAAGCTAATCGACACATACCAATGATTCAAGGTATGTTAATAATTCTCCTCCATTGTGATTTCAGAGGTATTAGAAAGCAATTTATAACATACGTCGATGGTCAATCCATCTGCTTGTTCAAGCTTCATGCTTTTCTAAACAACTCTCTTGAAGGAGTTGTACACAACTTCCTCCAAATAAGTTACCATTGTTCCAGAATTGATGATAATTCATTTAATACCATTCAATTGAATGTTGAAGGCCGAAAGTGCCATCAAGAAGATCAAGCTTGTGTAAGTTTTAAACCTTTGAAGTGAAACAATGAATATAAATTCTGAAGCAAAATAGAAAGAATAACATCGAAATGCACACAATACATAGAGATTTACCCTAGAAAACCAACAAACCTTAGAGTTGCACATTTATCTTATTCATTGTATTAACTTCACGGTTCACAATACAATATATAGGTATTTTGTGGCATCCAAAACCCTAATCCAATAACCCAAATTAGATTACAACTATAATCCTTCAGTTGAGATTACATTATAAAGGGATGAAAAACCACTGGCAGAAAAAACAAAAATAGGCCAAAAAGTGGACCAAAAACAACTAAAATTTTTGGTTGTGAGATCCCCTCACACATCGGGCACATACAAACAAAAGGTGTAGATAGCCATGCAAAGAATATAACACATTCCTAATAGATTGGAGCCATGGATGTTGATGCCTTTGAGATGGAAGTGCTAAGCACTACTATGAGCCATGGATTTGATGTTCAAGCCATGTAAATCTGCAATGTTTTGGAAGAGCAAAACACTAGTTGTCTATCTTGACATGACATGATCGACATACATAATGGTACCTCAAACTAATGGATGCCAATAAGTAATGGAATGCAACATGGCACAATATTCCACGAGTATTGAAGCAATTGACTACATGATTAAAACAACAAGATTTAGGGTGAAGGGTAAATAAAAGGCCACAAATCTCTATTATGGATTAAAGCACAAGACAATGATTGATAGAAGTTAAACCATTATAATAAAAATAATCTAATTTTAAGGTCACGACCAAGCTAGACACCAAATTGGTGTATGAGACCCCTTTGTTTGTGGACAATTAACCCCCTCCACACAACAATTCCACTGTTGAAGTCTACAAAGGCGTACATACCCTAACCCCCCTATAGATTTGAACCTGCGACCTCCTAGGAGGAAACACATGTTCTTAACCATTAGAGCCACTCAGGGTGTAGTGGCAAACACATTGAAAAAAATATTATTTCATAAAATATTAAAATCACAATTATCATCTCAATTACAATTTATGTGAATTTTAAAAAACATTTAATTATACAAATTTTGAAAAACGATTCATTCTCATTAGTTGCCAAAAAAACATCTCCGATGTACCGATGTAAGTGAAGAGTTACAAGGTCTACATCAAGAAAACACTCCGCATGTGAACGGTTAGCAATGCTATAAGTAGGGAAAGTCATTTAATAGGGTGATAATTTCAAGATTATATAACAAATGTTGGCGGAGATGAAGAATGCAAACTATAAAGCGAAATAAGTTAGTGAGGTGAAGCCTTTCTTTTTTATAGGAAAAGAGATGGATGGGCACAGGTTCATCCTTTAAACCAACGATCTATCGCTGGTCTGGGAGGTCCCCGTTTCGAACTTCATAAAGGTTTTGTTTCTACCATCACATCATTCACTCAGCAAAATTGTTTTCCTACTTCCGTGATCTCCAAAGGGATTGCGTCCGAGAGCTTTTGGCTTTCTGGTCGTTGTTAGGGTTTTGATGGTTTTGCTGGCCAAGTCCGAGTAGGCTCAGCACCCTCGTTTTCAGCGTGATATAATTTTTTTTTTCCTTTTTCGTCTCAAGAGGGTAAGCAAAATGGCTGGCGCTCTGGCCAATGGAACTGCTGAGGGGGGTGGATCTTTGAAGGGTTCTCAGCACGGCATTTCAAATGGTGGGAGTGAGGTGAACAACAGTTCTGAAAATGGATCTGTGAGTAGTAAGAAGGCCAAAGAGATCGAAAGGTGCCTAAGAAGACGGAAGCAGAAAAAGAAAAACAAGGTTGCTAATGGCACTCAATCGGAGAGTGACAGTGAGGGTGAAGAGCAAATTGATAAGGAAAACAACAAGGTATCTTAACATCGTTTAAGTGTTTTGATGGATTTTTGATATATAAGGTTTGGAGATTTTTCTTTTGTGATTTAAATTATGTTCCAGAAGTTCAATTGCAATTTAATATTTTTTTCCATGTTCAAATTTAACTGCTACTAATCTTATGTTTTTTTGTACTGAGGTGTTTGAGGAGATAAACAACCACAGTAAAGACTTGAGTGTCATTAAAGATCAACTGAATAATAATGCCTAATTTATTGGGTTTATGTTTGGAGTGGTTGTCTTAGAGACATGATTCCATTTCTTTGATGTAGCTTTACTAACCCTGAAATCTACCAGCATTAGGCCTACCCACATAATCTACTGCCCCTAAATGGGCTATTTGTTGTGTAATCATGCAACAAATAGCAGGATCATAACGTCCTTGAACACCACACACAGACAACAAAACAACAGAAAATTATCATATTCTAAGTTAATAAAAGGAACAAGAGAATCACAACATCTATTGGATTCGCTGCTAAGAAATACAAGAGGAAGCCCACTATTTATAACAACTGGGAGGAGCTGAGCATTTAAGAAGGGTAGTTGGTTGGTATACCAACTGAGCAGTTAAAGGCTTACCTATAAGTGAACTTACCACTGTATGACACCCTCCATAAAGTGAAACTTAGGGAAGTATGAAAGGGAGGCTAAATCGACAAAGCCCTCTATTTATACCAACTGAGCAATTAATGACTTACCTATAAGTGAACTTACCACTGTGTATGTACATTCACACCCTCCATAAAGTGAAACTTAGGGGAGTATGAAAGGGAGGCTAAATTTCAAAAATGGGTTCAAGCTAAGAGGCCATAATAGGCACCCATTTACTAAATGCTCGGAAGAGTAGAAAAAAAAAAGAGGAAGAAGGATTGAGACTGCCGACCTCCCCCCAAAAGTATAACTTCCTTAACCCCAAGCAAGGCATGAAGCTGAACATGTCGACTCTTGCCAAGGGTTTAGTGAATATGTCAACAACCTGCAACTCAGTGAGACAACACTGTAAACCAATAGTTTGATCATGAATCAATTGTCGGATGTAATGCATGTGGACTTCTATGCTTGGTGCGTTGATGCTCTACTAGCTCCTTTGAAAGATGGATAATACTTTGATTATTGCACTTTGGATAGCACTCTGATCGTGAATTAACTGTTGGATATAATGCATGTGGAATTATATATGCTTGGCGTGTTGATGCTTTATTGGCTCCCTGGAAATATGGATAGCACTCTGATTATTGCACCGAATCATAGTAGCTTGTAGTTGCTGAAAAAAACTCAAACAAAACTTGTCAAATCCAAACAAACTTGGTGGCAACATTAATAACATCTTGGTATTATGTTTATGTAGAAGAAAGGGTGATGGCAACTTGCTTCTCACTGGACCAAACAACAGGACTAGAGCCAAGATGGAAGATATAGCCAGAGGTCGACTTGTAGTCATTTGGATCACCAACCTGGATGGAGTTAGTATAACCCACTAAATTTGCGTTACCATTGGATGAACATTGAATGCGATATGCTTGTCCCTCTAATATAGTGAAGAATTTGCTTTGTGGCTTTCCAATGAAGCTCATGTGGTTCTTGCATGAACCGAGAAACCAACCTAGGGACATAGGAGATATCGAGACGATTGTGAATCAAGTACAAGAGGTTGCCAACAAGTTGTCAATGTTGAGAAATATAGCTCGGATAGGAACTTCCACACAGGTTGAAAGTGAATGGCCTAGAAGTAGTTCTAATTATTTTCGAAAAGGAATTCTATTTTGTAATTCACTCTAGTAAAAAAAAAGTGAAAAGTCTTGTATTTCATTGAGTCTAATAAAATGTTTTCATGCATTTATGACTTAAACTAGGATTACTATCAATCATAGATCTTACCAAGAGATTAGGGTTTTGGTAGATTAGGGTTTCAGTGAAAAGTATAAAGATAGTTCAAGATAGAGAGAGTATAGACATAGTCGGACGAGGTTGAGCGATCGAGAGAGAGTGGGGATTCAAGAAATAGGTAGTTTCGGGCAGTAGGCAATGGTTGTACATGGAGATTCATATAGTTTTGTACAATTGTACAAAACAAGACCGCACAATTGTACAAGCAAATTTGTCTTGTTGTATGGACAAGATCATACAATCGCCAATTAGGGAAAGTATTGAACAATGTGTCAAGAATTAGGAGAGCCTTGTTGAACTCTTAAAGTTCTTCAAGAGCATGTTTTGACATATCCATTGTCTGAAAGAAAATAAGAAGTAAATGAAGGTATAACACAAGTTCTCATAAGGCTAAGTATGGAATTGATTTTGGATTCAAGAATGGCCTAGATTGTAAGATTTGTCATTCAACCTTTCTTAGAAGAGGAAGTTCAACGATTGGGTGCCTTTGAGGGTCACCAAGAACCTTTTTCATCTTAAATTCTTCCATGCTTTTCACAAATCTTATAATCTAGGCCATTCTATAAAAGAGAAGACTCACACCCCAAAGCATACCAAGATAACAATAATGGGATGCCAAGTATGATATGAATCAAGTAAACAAGGACCCCAATAAGTTTCTTACATACAATAGAGTCAAGTATATTCTCCAAGCAAAACATGGGTTCCTTGAATATTTGCTCGCTAACTTATCTTCTCATTTTTTTGAGTGTTTGTACCACAAACTTATATTCGCACGATAACTTATCTTTTTGATTTAACGAGTGTAGGTACCGCCAAATAGGTATCTGTCTGATCTATCTTCCTAGAGTGATGATCAAGATATACTCAGAGAAGTTGAAAGTGAGACGTGTTGTACTAGATCTATCGGTTCTAGATCAACTAGATCTGAAAAGGTAAGGAAAATATTTCATATACGCATGCAATTTTTTATTGCCAACGGAGGGTCATGTAATTATGATGCTGAGAGCATAGGTGACATTGAGTTTCCCTTGAGGTATAGACATCTAGTACAACGATGGGTACCTAAGGAGCTACCTGAAGTGGACATGGATTTCTTCATCAGCGGGAGGATGTATCGCATTGCTCCTTCGTCCTTACATGGATTTGGGTTATTTTCCATGGATGGCATAAAGGTCAGCTATGGAATTGTAACTAAATTGATGGAGTATGTCAAACCATTATACAAATACAATCACTGGTTGATGTTGGTCCGATATACGTGAAGTATGCGGAGATACGAAGTTGCCGCAAATTATATACAACTAGTAGATAACAATCAAAATAAATGGGCAACTATGTATATTGATGGAAGACCAAAAGATTCTGGAAACATTGCGGACTTTATAAATAATACACGACCAGTGACAACAACTAAGCAACCAAATTGCATATTTGAGGGATACGAAGGAAATCGTATATTTGTTTGTGCAACAAAAACAATAGTTCCAGGGGAAGAGTTGATGATCGATTACAACTTAAATCGAATAAATGGAGGGGGTGCGGCTATGGGGGTTATTATATTGCATACCATTCAACTCAACCTTTGATCAATCATATATTTTATTTTTCATTATTTATTTTTTGATATTACTGCAATATTTCATTTTTTTAATATTACAGGTTAATTTCATAACTTTTGTTAATTGATTTATTGTGTCAATATCTGTCCAGGGTGACCGTGGAAAATCACACACTACATCTGTCCAGGGTGATTGTGTAAAGACACTCGTTGTGCCTCAACAGGTAAATATTAAATATAGTAACAACTTATGACTACAATAACTAAATTTTTCAAATGTTACAGTTCATTTCATTAATTTTATTCATTAATGTATTATAGCATGGTCACCGTGGGAAGTCACTCCCTCGTAGTAGATCAGAGCAGAGTGACCATGGGAAGTCATCGATCGCACAACAACATCAAATAACTGTTAGTGCTTAATAATAACTAAATTTGATTACAATATCTAAAAAAAATTGATGTTAAAATTATTTTAATTTCATTTATTGTTTGATGTTTTTAGTCCAGTACAATCGATTTGGACGATGAGGAGCTTGATGACGAAATATTTTATTCCACTGACCCAATAACAACTGTCGTGAAGGCTTTGAAGAAGGCAAACATAGAATATCTAGCTTTGTTTCGCAAAAGACCCCTGACACAGGAGAACAGGGCAAGAATTGCAGAGCTACAAAATCTAATAAAAAATTTGGGGGTAAGTGATATCTTCACATATTTTTATCAGCTATGACAATTTCATATCTGTTTTTTTATTTTATATTTTTTATATGATCTGATGAAGTAATGTTTTCTGTTTGTAGGAGTTTTTAAACCCCGTGCCTCAAGAACCTACTGAGCCTACAACTTCTATAGGTAGCAGTAATGGTCCAATGCAACAAAAAAGTCGGCAAAACAAAGTACAAATGAGGCTTTTTGACCCTCCTGAGGTTCCCTTCGAATCCATTGATGAGGGCACTGATGTTGACCGACATGACACGCCAGAGCATGATGAGCCGGAGTCTGGTATTCCACATGACTCCGAAGATGAACGTATTGTAGATGGCGATGAAGCTATTCATGGAGCAACACGAATTAAAAGCACCGGATCACTAGATCTCACATTTCTAGTGGATGACCCATGTGTTTCTATCAAGATTCAGAAGATTGCAGGTATTTGTTAATTAATTGATTCATTTTTATCATGAAATTGAAATGGACATTTGTTGAGATTATTATAAATTAATGGATAACACGTTTCTACAGGAAACAATGTTTTCTATAGAAACTTGAATGACAAAGCATTGGAGTTGTTTGGTCCCACCATTCGCACACGGTGGAATACCCAAGATAGCAAAAAGAAAGATGAATTGATAGGCCACATGGTAAACTTGTTCGGCAATACGTTCAACAAGAAAGTGGTTACAAAGTTAGCCGACGAGAATTTAAAATATACATGGGCCTAATATAGGGAGAAATTGCAATTAGACATCAAGCATGAGCGTCCTCTCATGGTTCCGAAGAAAGAGTGGAAGGCCCTGATAGAGGATGCAAATGAGAACTTGTTTAAAAAACAAGGAAGACATCCACGACCTGGTAAAACTATGTTCAACACATGTCATCTTCTTAGTAAAATATGTTCATTTATGTTTTTCTTTTTTGTTTTAAGTAACAATTTCAATATCTAACTTTTTTCAAAAATTCCATATATAGGCTACCTGACATCTCCAAAGCAACCAAGGTTAGAGTGGAAAAACACGGGCATCATAAACTAGGCCAAGGTGGCTATGAAAAACTAAAAGCCTGAATCGTAAGAATTAAATGATTAACTGTGGTGAATATTTATTTAACAGTAGCAAACAAATATATGTTTTTGTTATTGGTAATTTTAATGGTGTTATGCATTGCAGTTAAATACGTTCCAAACTGTTGCCACCAAGGAGGACCGAAATCTTGGTTTCAAGTATGGTTTTAAAAGTGTGATTGAATATCAGAAAAACTTGGGGCAGACTCCAATCTCCTCAGCCATGCAAATGCAAGTAAATAAAATGAATAAGGAAACCATAGTAACATGTTTGTAAAGTCTATTCATATTTTATTATATCACCCTTAACTAAGTATTTATGTTTGTTTTCAAGCAATAGTGCAACCACAACACTGAATCTAGCGGTATTCAACAGACACCACTTCATACTAGGGAGCACATGTCCAATGATAGTGGGGAGCAGAGTACCTATTCCGGTATGTATGCTTCATAATTAGAAATATTTACTGTGATTATAGATATTTATTTCCTGACTTATACTTATATATTTTCTTCTTTAAATGGAAGAGCATGTAGCTCAGGAGGGTGAACTGCGAGAGGAACCAAGTGGACAAGAAATTAATGCACCAACTGTCACAGTTACACAGACAGGTAAAGAGCAATATTGTAATGTTAATAAAAATAATGAAATAATTATTTCAATTATATTCAACATATCGATATGATCATTTTCGTTGTTGTAGTTCATGCCCCTGCACAGCTGCATCCACGCCCTTCTCAGCAACGTACCAGAAGTATGGTACATGAGCGCATGGAAACACAAACAATAGAAGGACAATGCGCAGGAAATACAGTGTCGGAGGATGATTATGATACCTTAATCGTCAATTTTATGAATGTAAAAAAACATAAATCAAAGAAAAACTAGATGTATAAATTCATGACTTGTATTTGGATGTTTATCGATGTTGCTAGTAAGAAACATTGTTTATATGAATTACCGCATTCTACTTCAATGTTTATATGTTCATATGTTTTGATG
The DNA here is from genome assembly GCA_010110895.2 of Picea sitchensis. Taxonomy (NCBI): domain Eukaryota; kingdom Viridiplantae; phylum Streptophyta; class Pinopsida; order Pinales; family Pinaceae; genus Picea; species Picea sitchensis. The sequence continues at coordinate 7,777 of SNQJ01S0039571.1, read as the reverse complement.
ACTAGCCTAGTTATGCATGAATGTCTATATGTTTTCTATATAAACAAAATCATTTATTGGGTATGGGGAATTGAAAGCGATGTGAGGGGGGGAAGGGGCCATATGAGCTTCCACCGTCACGTGGTTGGCCTTGTTCAGTAGAGAATAACTTATTCTCGAAACAAAGAGAAGCTCATTAAGGTATGTGACCACTTAAGTTTTTTCTAGAGTATTTTACATAACTAAATGCATGTTTATTTGCTTATATATTATTTATTTATATAAAGAATTTGTCTTTTTATGATTCATGCAGGTCTTGGTGATGGAAATGCATCTCGTGGACAACTTTTATCAAGTTGTATGGTCTAATGGATCTGGCGAAATGACAATGATAAGGTAAGGGTTTTGCCGTGTTTTTTAAAGTATAGAACTCAATGTAGAACAAATGCAAATGAGTTCACTAATGGTCAACATATAATTCGCTCACTAAAATTAAGCATATCAGAAAGTGGGATTTGAACTCAAAGGGAGAGTAACAACTTTTCTCCCAACCACTTTACCTACACCCAATTAACAATTAAAATTTTAAAATTACTATGTAAAATATATATTTTTAAATGAAAACAATATTAATCATATGTTGTGAATGTTGAAATAGAATCCAAAAATAAATCAATAGCTTTCTTGAAATTTCGTGTAGACATACAGTGAAGGCCTTCATACACCTTCAATTGGTTTTTCCTTTCCCAATCACCCCCTTCCTGAAACAAACTACATGATGGCTACCAAAGTCAATAAACATCAGATTGCCTTAGACAACATGAAGAAAAAGCAGAAAACACTAACATAAAATGGCATACCTCTTAGCTTTATCAATGCCTTTTGAAATCAAATCAAAGTCCATGAAAAAGATCCCAAGCTGAAGGGTGTGGAAAACTAAATCCATCTTCTGGCCTACAACAATTGTCTTCCCCTCGGTGACTTTGATTTGCTCCAAAGCTTTTCCATGTAAAGAAAATTTGGTTTCTCTTATCGAGGATTTATCATTTGAAGAATTGGAATGCAAGCTTCCTTGAAGATCTAACCCTATCATTCAACCACAAGCATGATAGGGAGTGGAGTGCGCAGATCCTGTGTGCATAGTCATAAGGTGTAGGCTTAAGAAGTTAGACAAGGCGCAAGGGTAGGGAACAACAACCAAGGAGAAGGGAGTCAAGGTGATGGAAGGGACAGAGCAATAGGAGGGACGCATTCATTAATCAGGGGGAACTTAGTACTCAGAAAACACATTCCTGTAGGGGAAAACAAAGGCATATGTTTTTGTCCTTTTTCCTAGTATTTGATGCATCTCTCATACCTTGTAACTATGGGCTAAATAATGTCATGAAATTTCACACAAATATATATATGGTTTTATTAATATTTAGCAGGATATGTTATGTATATATGATTCCATGAGTATTTAGCAGAATATGTCATGTAGATATGAAGAGCTTACTGCATCAGATAATGTGCAAAGGCAATGATGCTTTTATGAAATTGTCTTTGATGTTGAAACCTGATTGGCATGGAAATCTATTTTAGTACTGGAAAAAAGCGTGGCACTAATTACATTCCAGGATCAATGAATGGCCACGGTTTTGTATCTGCATTATGATTTTGATTTTAACTGTAGTTTATTTGTGTTGTTACACAGGAAAATGATAAAGACTATAATGTGTGCTTAGATTGTTGTGATAACTATTTTTTTTTAATATTTTCATTTTTTATTTCTGCCAATTTAGTACACTCTTATACAGACATTCAACTTTGTCTTGATTTGCAAGCGTTTTCCCTACACCGCCTCTGTGTGGAAATATTCTGGAAAGAAAAGGAAAATGACTCTAAATGGGTAAGACTGAAAGATATATGACAAGAATGCCTTCTGAATGTTTTTCCACAAGTTAAAAAATTTAGTTGAATCAAGTTGTGTTCAAGGTACTATAATGCATGTCTTGATATTTGAAACTTTTAAATAGTTTGGTACCTTTTTCTTTTACTAGGCCAGGGCAAATGAAATGATTTGTGGAATTGAAGATGACTATGTTGGGAATAGTCATGTGAAAGGAAGTTTGGATCTTTCGGTTGAGCGTTCTTTAGTGTTGCAATCACCTGTAGCTACACCAAGAAGTTTCTTTCATGCAGAACAATCTGGATTTGGCTCTTTTAGAATGGCTCTTCCTCCATCAACGAATTTTTTCATCAAAAGTAGTCTATGAAGTTGGGGTTGGTAAGTATGGGATGCCTTTTCAAGAAAATTGAAATAGATCTTACACTGCCTTAGCTTTAGAAGGTTAAATACTTCATACGATTCTTGTATTTTGCGAATCAAATGATTCCAATATGTTGAATCACTACTACATATGACCAAATTTGCCACAGTTTTTTGTTGTTATTGTCACACATATCCATCGCACTTTCCACGAAGGAAAACAATATTTTTCGTGGAACTTTTTTCGTCGCTATATCCATACACTAGGTATTCATGGAAACAACGACGAAATCAGGCCGCCACGTGTCATCATCCTAAAGATATGTATACCTTCTTGAGACGAAAAAATTGTGGCAATAGCGACGAAAAATCGTGGCAATAGTGTTGGAAAAGCGTGCCATAGTAAAAAACCCACCAATAACTTGCGACGCAAATGTCATACTTGCGATGAAAAAGCGTGGAAAGTTGCGACGAAACATCGTGGCAATAATGACAAAAAAGTGTGCTAGAGTAAAAAACCCACCAACGGCTTGTGACGCAGATGTCATTATTACAACGAAAAAGCGTGGAAAGTTGCGACGAAAAATTGTGGCAATAGCAATGATAAATAGTGGCAAAGTAAAAAAACCCACCAAAGGCTTGTGATGCAGATGCCATACTTGTGATGAACTTATGTCGCTATTGCCAGGCCTTTTGTAGGTTAAAAAAAATAAATGAATATAGCTTGGTCATATGTAGTAGTTTTTGAATATAGCTAGTTTGAGGCTATGTCGATCAGTCGGCCTACAAAGCAGAGGAACAATTATTGATCAAAGATAACCCTTCTTTCTATAATGCCATGGTTAGGAGAGAATTCATGGGCCTAATATATGTTTTCTTATCAAGCTATTGAGACATGGGCACATAGGTAGAACCCATATATGTTACGATCAACCAATTTGATTGCGCTAGTATTGGAGCGAGAGTTGCAACAATGTCCAAAAGGTTCAAAATCTAGGTAATGGTCATGTAGTAATAAGACAAGAGCATAAATACGAAAAGTACAATGCACCTATATCTAAAGTTCAAACCATTAAAAGTTATTAAATCCATCTTCATATAGGCAACAAGTTCAAGAAAGCTTGATGAAGTAGCACAATACTGTTAGAATATGGAAGATGGTGTGCTCGTTTTACCATTGACGATACCTTCGTCACCCAACCATAGGCCGAAGCCTCCCTCCGAGCACCTTAACCTTGACTGAGAATTCCTCCAGAGGCAAACCCTAGGCTAGATAGCCAAACAAAGGGTAGCGCACCTTTCCCCAATGATAGCGCAACACAAAAGACTGATCAGATAGTCCAAACCCTCGCCAATAGATAGTCCAAGCCAATACTGAAACTAGATGCAGCTGCATCTGCAGTCCTCCTCCACACGTGCGCACCAAACTGGAGCTGCAATGTGCACCAAAACTGGGAACTGCAATTCTGAGGTGTTGTCAAATGAGAACTGACGCCCTGTATTTATAGTGGTTCTGCCAGTTTTGCTGGGGCCGACTTCTCCTTCTGGATATGTGTCTATTCAGTATATTATTATTATTTCTGGTCGACTTCTTCTCTTGGAGGTTAATAACCTAATACAAATTATCTTCTTGAGCCGACAAGACTTTCAGGGTTATTAGCCAACTCATTAGGGTTTTCTCTTTCTTTCCGGAGTCTTCTATTCTCGTTAGGTTCACACGTGGAGGTAAATACCTCCCGCAGCTGCCATAATATTAACACTCCCTCCTAGATAGGGAGGTATTACAGGTAATGGTCTTGAGCACAAAAATATACCATTTACCCGGTAGCATCAATATAGTCGTCTAGACTATTTCATGACTAGATCATGAACATCACCATCACCATCAGTTGCATCAACTCTTGAAACCATACTTCATATGAGTAATTAGATATGATGCTGGATAAGTCACTCTCACCATGGAGTGATACAAGAGGAGTAAAAGTTATGAACTGTTTTCCGTCTGGAAAATCTTTGTTCATCATCCATCTGAATGATCATTATCTCCAATAAATTGTTGATAGTCTTCAAGGAAATTAGAACAAGGATAGAGCACAACTGTGTCTATTCATAGTAGTACATAACTACAATCCAGTGGTTCACTACCACATCAAGTATCACACAAGTACTTGATCAACAACGTATGGTTGCGGACAATGAAACATATTCACCACAATAGTCCTCATCTACTGTCATACAGTCTTCATAACAAACATCTGATAGCATCCTGCATAGAAACAATGTTATGATATAAACTGAATTATCTAGGCCAATCTTTCACTCACATTTGTGAGCTCTGAAAGAATATCTGCCTCACGAACAGTGGAACATATCCACCACAGTAGTATATCTCTACTGTCTGGAGACAGGTAGTCTCCATAACAATCATCTGATGCCATCCTGCATAGAAAAATATTGTTAAAGATAAACTGAATCCTCTGGGCCAATCTTTCACTCACGTTTGTGAGATCTGAAAGAAGATCTTCCCTCATCAGCGATGGGCTATCTGCCCTATTCTTCACAAACAAGGAAGAAGGATTGTCTCTGATTTCTGAACCTGGACCATTTCTCACCCTGAGCCATTCTTCCTACACTAATCAAAGTGCACCCTAGACAGAATGTATAAACCCTAAGAAATGTTTGGACCATTCCCCACCCTGGGCCATTCCTCCTACACTAATTAAAGTGCACCCTGGAGAGAATGTATAAACCCTAAGGAAT
>SNQJ01S0039570.1:86827-103739 GCA_010110895.2 Picea sitchensis | reverse complement strand
CCTGGTTTCTCTAGCACCAACTAGAAGGAAGCACCAACTCCCTGTGTTCAAGCACCCACTTGAACCTTTGAGGACACCAGTCCTCCTTAGCACCTCCCAACCACCCTGAAATATAAATCTTTGCTACTGAAACTTATTACAGTGATATGATGTTCAACAATGGCTTACCAGACTCATCATTGTTCTGCTGCTTTTCGTTGATCTGTCTGCCTCATCGCCTTTCTGCACACATTACTTGCATTGTCTGTTCTTCTGCTTTTTATGCTCGGTGCGCCATGTCCATTCACTGCACAGTTCCTCTTATGTGCAATTCAGCTGCTTCACTCTCCTCCTTCTTCACACATGAATCAACTTCACCAACAACAACCACAACAAACTCCAACAACAACAACAACCCCATCTCTTCTTTGTACCGTGTATTTATAGCTTCTATGCACCTTGTGCATGCAATTTTCATAATGCCTCTACATGTTGACTCCGCCCCGTTATCCTCCACCTCTCGAGTGCTCTGTCTGATCATCATCGTGACTCTTCAGCTTCTCTGGTGGTTCGCGCCGTGTGTCCAGCATCACTGTATGTTATACTGAGATTCCTCAGCCTCTCTGGCAGTTTGAGACTCTTCGTCTTCTCTGTGACAGTTGAACTCACCTTCTCTGTTTCAGTTACAGGCCTCAATGCTCATCAACTGTCAATCGCCTCCATGAACATCTTCATTCCTCTCAGAGACTCTTCACTTCCTCTGTTAGTCATCCCGAAGTGTCTTCGCATCCTCTGGTAGAAACCATCAATGGTTTCTAGAAGTTTCACTGTGTCGTGCAATAGTAGCCCTCAAATCTCCTTCAGGTTAATCTACGTCATTCGATGAGCTTTATTAATCTTTCCCTTAAATCGGGTTTCGGCATTTCGGCATTCCTGTTGCATTGTGTTCTTGCCTCTCCAAGTTGCGATCCCCGAAAACGATCTTGGTTTCTCTATCTCTTTCCTCCATCTCTCGCTGATGTGTCCAAGGGCTGTGACCACGGCCTTATGCATAAGACACTTTTGCGATTTCGCATTTCACGATTTTGGACACTATACTCCGTTGACCCCAAGTCAGCGAAATTTTGATCACTTGCCACATGTCCTGTGATTCCATGGTCCAGATCTAATCTTGATTCAACGACTACGATTGAATCGTGAATTCTCGATTTCGGAATTCTTGATGCATTTTCTTTGCCTCTCTATGTCACGATTCACGAAACTCCGATATGGAGTTTGATCAATGATCCAGATCTGATCTCTATTCAACGACTGTGATTAAATTGCGATTTCGCATATCGCGATATCGGGATTCCTGATGTCAATAATCTTTGAAATGTCCAACTCTCAATCCCCGATGCCTCTCCATTGACTGGAATCAACGGTCCAGATCTAATCTTGATTCAATGGCTGCGATTGAATCGCAATTTCACATATCGCGAAATCGACATTCTTGTTGTATTGTTTACTTGCCTCTCCATGTTGTGATCCCCGAAACTCTGACACAGACTGGAGTCAACGGTCCAAATCAAAGCTTGATCTGACGGCTCAAATTACGTCGCGATTTTGCATATCGTGAAATCAGAATTTCTGTGGATGATATTACTTGTCATCTCCAACTCTCGATCCCCGAAACTCCAACAGGGAGTCAGATCAACGGTCCACATAACCCCCTGAGATGGACGATCCTCCTGCTTTTGGGATTTGTGAGCCCTCTAATCCTTGCATTTTTAAATATCGTGCAGGTTTTCCTCGATCCAACGGTGGTTGGATCCTGTGCTCAGATCTAACGTTTGAGATCTATCCTCCATATATGCGCGGTCCTTTTTTCTTCATTCATATATGACGACCATCAAGAATTCAGGATGAGATCCAGCGATCACTGGCGCTTCTCCTCCAGAGCGTACTTTGTCCTTGTTTTTCCTTCGCTGCATACTCTGATCTTGCCATCAAAGACAAGATTACTTTGCCTGATAATAACCTGCCCATAATCCTCTGCACTATCTCTTCTGAACTTATTGGGCTTGCTCTGCAGCATCTTCCTAAAATACTTTTGGTACCTGTCTGTTACATTCTTCCTGTACTCATGCCATCTTCATTGTTGTACTTTCCATCAATGACAAGCATGCACTGCCTATTAAACATTTTCCAACAAGGCCAGCTCTAAGAACCTTTTGCATTGTTTCTTTTCCTGCATAATGTCCTCCTACAATGCCTTTATGTGCTTCTTCCAGAATCAATAGTATTTCTTCTTCCATAACGCATCTTCGCAACATCTCATCAGGTCCCATCTTATATAGTTGTCCAGCTATAAGTGAAAAATCTGCAGCATGAACTACTAGTTGTTTCTTCTGAATAATTGTTTACTCGCAGGGTGCCATTCTTGTAGACAGGAACTGGACTATCTCGACGAAGTGATCATCAACCTTTCTGATGGCCAGCAACTGTGCATCTGGTAGTGTATCCTCCAAATCGGTAGGTTCCTCTCCATGTTCTAACCTGGACAAGTGATTAGGTCCCTTGTTCATTATGTCTGGCTTGACCACAATCTCAAAATCGTATTCATAGAATAACAGTAGCCATATGCATATTCTTCCCCCCAACATTGTCTTTTTGACTAATTATTTCAGCACAGAGTGATCAGTGAACATCTTAAAATGTACTCCCAACAAGTAGTGTCGAAACTTTTGTAGTGCATACACCATAGCTAAACCTTCTCTTTCAGTGGTAGTGTAATTTATCTCAGCTGTAGAGAGATTCCTGCTAGTAAAGGATAGTGGGTGGTCAATATATCTTGCTCCGGTTTGTGCCAACACAACTCCTAATGCAATATATTAAGCATCGACATGGACGTGGAATTCCTTACTCAAATATGGGAAAACCAGAATAGGTGCAGTAACCATTTTATGTTTCAGTGTGTCGAAGCTCTACTGGCATTCCTCTAACCATTGAAATGGATGATCTTTCTTTAAAAGATTTTCCATGGGTGTTTTTATATGTGCATATCCCTTGATGAACTTTCTGTAGTATCCAGTATGTCCTAGCGTAGTGCGCATCTATCTAACCAAAGTAGGAGGAGGTAGATCAACAATGATGGTGATCTTGGAATGATCTACCAGCATCCCCTACTTACATATGATGTGTCCCATCAATACTCCAAAAGGTGAAAGGAAAATGCAAATTTTCAAGTTCAGGGAAATCTGGCATTGCCTGCACTTATCCAACATTAGTCTCAAACATTCAATATAATTTTTCAATAAGCTAAAAACAGTCCAATCATCAAAATATGCTTCCAAAAATTTATGTAAAAAATCCTTGAATGCTTCGACCACCACCCTGGAGAAGATGGTTGGTGCATTCTTCAATACGAAAGGCATCACAGTGTACTAGAAAGAACCCCATTCTGTTGCAAATGTGGTCTTATGTTTGTCTTCCTTAGCAATCCTGATTTGGTGATAACCTGAAAATCCATCTGTGAAGGACTAAACTTCATGTCCTCCTACATTATCTAACACTTCATTAGAAAATGGTGTAAGGAATGGATCATGTAAACATGCATCATTCAGTTTCCTCAAGTATACACAGATTCTGATCTCTCCTGACTTCTTATCCTGGACCACCATAGGGCTGATCCATTCTGATTCTTCAGCAGGTTCTATGATTCCTGCTTCCAACATTCTATCTAATTCAATCCTAACTTTCTGCTTATACTTTGGATTCAGTATACTTGGCCTTGCATCTGGTTTCAAGGGGTCCTTCATTTCTCCCATGGGCCCTTTAATTCCCTTCATGTCTGTGAACTTGGTTGGAAATAAGTTCTGGTATTCATGCAGTAATTCTGTAATCTTATCAATAGTGGCATCATCCCAATAATCTCCAACATTTGCTAGCTTAGGTTCTTGATATGTTCCAATATTAACTTTCTTGATTTTAATTGGTTGTCCAATGAAAGGTAGTTCAACTCATGACCCTTATATTTCTCTCTGTTCTTCAGTTTCTGCGAAGTTCACATTCCTAGGATCGTCATCTTCATCAAAATTGATATTGTAACAACCCTGTAATTTTTGAAGAGGTGTAGTCCATTCATCTTCTTATTGCTCCAAAGAGAGGTTAGGTGCATCCTCAAAGACTTTCTGTCTTACAAATTGTAAAGCCTGATCTACTTTGGGGTACTGACTTTCAAATAAAAATGTAGCTACAAATTTATGGGTCATACCGTACCAATGTAAAGTGGTAAGGCGCAATTCCTATTGAAGATACCAATTGATAGGTGTTTTGTCCAAAGTGTTAATGAATTTATGCACCCACTGTTCTCGAGGAATGCTGCTCCAGACCTCCTCACAACTTCGCACATGGTCCTTCGGACAACTCTGACCTATGTATCGAACTTCGCACCCTTCTGCTTGGTTTGAAAAGTGCACTGTCAATAAGGTGAGACACTGTGTCCACTCCGCGATGTTCTTCATGTGTGTTCCCCACCATCTTGTTGGTGTTGATTTCAAGGCTTCGTCCAGTGCCAAAAACCTCTGTTGTACTAGTACAATTTCTTCAAATTCCAATAAGAAAGTTTCTAAATGATTTAAACCATCAAATGTGGGCAGGTTACTTACTTATGTGTCAATCCTGTGGACTTCCCTAGTCATCTTGGAACATCGTCGTGTGGAGACTTCATACATCCTGTTATGCCAGTTATCCAATGCTTCTATTGAGTCTGATGAGCATGCACTCTCACTTCGCCAACTCAAACTTCCATCTGCCATAGGATTAATGTAATCATGTTGTCTTGCTATCAATTTATATATGTTCTCTAGTTCATAAGCACGATCTTCTTCTCTGATGGGTTCTGTGTATATGCGACCTTCATCAGAATCAAGAGGTGCAATGACCCTAAGGCCATCACCTTCAATGTCATTCTTCTTTTCTTGAAGTCAACAATAGTCAAATTGTTGAAAGCCCAATCAATGCCCAACAGTGTAGGATAAGGATAGCTATCATCAACTATTTCAATCACTTCGAAGTCTGCAAACATCCTTACCCCTTCGATGTCCATAGAGACATGATCCAGTCTTCCAAAGGGGCTTACTGCATGTTGATTATCCATCCTAAGCCTGATAGGATAATAAATCAGCTTAGCTTTTCCCATCAGTGCTCGGGTCTTCTTTGTCATAACATTCACTTCCGATCCCAAGCCAAGGACCACATAATCTATGTCATAGTCTCCAATCTGAGCATTAAGGTGTAGTTCCTTGTTTGTCCTTATCTTTCTAGATACTTTATGTACTTCTTTATTCAGCAAGGGATCTACCCTTCCTATCTCATATTGTCTGATAAAGTATTGTAGTTCTTTCATAGCACTTTCATCCTTAATCAAATTAATGCAAGTACATAGGAATTCCATAAGCTTGCTTACCTTTTTTCCTTCTCCGGGTGAGGTAGACTGATCAAATGCCAGAGGCATTCCACATTCTTTCACTTATGGTTGTGCCTTAGATGAAGAAGCATGTTCTTATCCAAATTCTCTTCTTTCTTCTTCAAATGTCTTCTTTTCCTTCCTTGGGTCAAACAACTGTGTCTTTTCTTCAGTTCTTCTGATCCTTGATTCTTCTATAGTCTTTCCTGGAGTCACCCTGGCTTCTCCTATAACGATGCCTCCTCTAGTAATAACATCGACTCTGGGGTCTTCACCACAAGGTTATGCTGATATTAATTTTACTTGTTGGTTTCCTCCTCGTCTCTCCTAGAGTTTGGCTAACAATACTGGACAATATTCAATAACATGTTCAAATGAGTTGCAGTAGCTACAAGTGGTGCAAGGGTTCTGACAGTCTCTTTCCAAGTGACCTCGCTGGGCACAGTTATAACAGATGATCTAACATTAACCTCGACCCATCCCTCCTTCTCATCCTCTTCCTCTGAATCCACCACGAGGGTTGAAGTTTCCTCTTCTTGGGGAATTAAACTGTGTGGAATTTCCCTCATGTTGCATCTCTCCTTGAATCCTATATGTATATCTTGACCTTTCATGCAAGATTTCATAATCCCTACAATCCTTCTCATCATGCCCCATAGATTTACAGAATGTGCAGTAAAGATTGGTAGGTGTATGGACATATTTTTGCATGTAATAACATTCACCAGGGTGATGTCTATTTATACATACCTCACACCAGGGTAGAGTAACCTGTTTCAAAGGGCTCGGAGCTCCAGAGGCCAAGTATTCACTAAACAGGGGACAATGTTCCTTATCATGGCCTTTTGAATTACATCTGATACACCAGATGTCTTCTCTTTTATATTTTCCATTTTCTTTCTTCATATCTTCAACCTGCAAAGATAAGCTAGTTAGCTGACTCAAAATTTGACTCATACCTGAGATGGATTCTCCCATAGGGGCTGATTCTAGCTTCATGGAAATCTCTAGTGCCTCAACCTGTGAAGCGACCTTTTGTTGCATCAGAGGCACTCTAATGTGTGGTAAGAGGGCAGCAATGAACCATTCCTTATTTTTCTCGTCTAGAATCTAAAAACTCAAACGACCTGTCAAGGTCTTAAACCTTTGATCAAACTCCCAAACAAGTTCAACTACTCTCTGCTTGATTTCTTTCAATTATGTAATGCACTGCGACTCTGACTTGGGTTTCTTGAATTTTGCACTCAATGTAGTCTTGATATCATTCAGTTGTTTAGGTTGTACAGATCCTTTAACAAACTTCATGTACCAGCTTAGTGCATGATCTCTCAAGGTAGTACTAAACTAATCTCTCTTAACAACTTTGTCATTAACTTGTTTGATACTCCATACAGCTTCGCATAAGAACCAATGTTGATCAGGATCTTCAAATCCATCTCCTCTAAATATAGGTAGCCTCATTTCATCTACCATAAATATCCCTAGGTTTCTTGCCTGATTATGTATTGAACTGCTGGTAACAATTCTCTAAGTGATTTGATAACTCTGACTACTCTGGTTACTCAACGTTGCTAAAACAAGAGGAGGAGTAATAATACTTACTTCGACAGTAGGCTCAGTTCTTGAAGTTTCTGATTATTCTCAGCGAGGTTCTTCAGTATTTCCTTCCACTCTGAATATTCCTCGTTCAATAGCTCTTATTCTTCCCCACTATAGAACCCTTCATCCTGTACCAATGGCTTGTGACTCTGCTCAAACCAGTTCACCAGAGGAACCTCTCTGAAGGTTCTCCCACTGCGTGTATATCCAACCTCTATGTCGTTGTCACTATCTGAGTTCTTGAACATTATCTTTTCAATCCGACCGATTACTATATAGTCAAGATGTTCTTCTCATGCAATAGCATCTTGATCTTCAACTTCAAAAAGTGTAAAAAAATTCCTCTAGTTTCCTTAAAGAAATATCTCTCTGCTTGGATATATGACTCTACTATGTCAATAGAAAAATCGGTAATGTACCCTCCGATAGTACTGTCAAACTAGTGATCTAATTCTCTTGACATGGCGTTATCAACTCTCTTGACCTTCTTGATCAGTGTCGGCATCCAAACCACAGGTGGTCTAGATCTGATTTCAAACTGGGTATCTGCTAATCTGGATAACCACTTGTATAGATCCTTATGAACTCCTCAAAAGAAAATTTTGTGTATATCGGTAAAGATATACCTTCCCAAACAATCCTTTGTGCTAATGCTATGGTTCTTGTTCTGAGCTTCGACGAAGTCCCTCTCTTGTTATTCTATCCACTTATGAATCTCTCTCTTCGATGGAAACCACCTTTACATTCCCTCAAGAAGATCTCGGTCCTGGCAACGAAACCATTTGTTGGCACAGGGGCAGACCCAGGGTTCAACTCTAACAGCGCACCAACAAGCCCTAACTACTGGCCCTTTTGGCAACACCTGCGGAGTAGATGCAGTCCCACCCAAAGTACCAATAGGGGGTTGAAGGACACATGTGTCTACAACCAAAGGAAATGTAAAGTGATTCTAGGACAATAGCACACAACAATCTAGTTATTCTTTACCATACTTAAGCCTAATTCGCATAGTTATCTCCCTGATCTAACACAACAATGCAAGACAATATAGCAGATAACAAATAACATAGCATCAATCACACAAAACAACAATATATACGTGGTTCACCCTCTCCCTAGGGCTACATCCACAAAACTGTGTTTCTTGATATATTAGATGAAAACATACAGTTATATTTGTGCACTTAGCTTGCATATCTCTCTCTCTTCCTCTCTTTCTCCCCCCTCCCTGTGCACCCAGCTGCAGGTTTGATATTCGCACCCAGCTAAAGATCTTACAATACAAGAATACTCTCAAAACACAGTACCTCTCTCATGCAACAACAATAATCACAAATCCTTGAACAACCCTCCTGACTCTTTTTGGCCTCTATTTATACATTACAATGACTCTCAGACAACCTTAGATCGAAGTCTAAGTTTCAAAACCCTAGATCCCAAAACCCTAGATGTCTAAAACCCTAGGTCCAGTTGACCTGTATTTTCAGGGCTTCGCCAGCCTGTCTTTCCTTCTTTCCTGTGAGGTGCTCCAAAGCATCCGTTGGTGGATTTTTTTGTTTGCTAATTTTTCCACAATCCATATTCTTTGATGATATGTCTTCCTCGATCTTCTCATTCAATGGCTCTCTTTCCCTTACTTTTCTCCTTCTTTTCCACTTCTTTGGCCACTTCGACCCATTTTTAGTCAATGTGCCTTCCGTGCAGTTCGTAATTTGTCTTTTCTCTTCCTTATTCTTCTCTTTGTTTCTTAATCCATAACCAAGGTCAAACAAAATACAGACTTGAGGATGTGTTGAATATGGAGCAAACTAGTTGACATATTTTATTCAGTTTGAAGAGAAGGAATATGTTGTAATCAGTTGCAGCAGATGAGTCAACATTGTGTGTGGTTGAGTAGCAGAGTCATGTACAATTTTATGACATATGGACAAAGATGAATTTGTGAGACACCTTGAAGGTACCGAAGACATGAGTTAGAGGAGATGCATAACAATGGATGAAAGCATATTGACAGGTGGAATCATCCAGTCACAAGAAGACAAGCATTGAAAGGCACAATAAGACAAGGGAAGAGAAACCACCAGCAGAAGCTATATCATCAGAGAAAAAATGTTGAATGATGTGGTCATTGATGTCTGAGTAAACACAACAAGCCATAAATATTCGAATTCAAGTAACTTTGAATGATTTTTATATATGTCAGTGAATTACAAGAGGAAGCACCAATGGACAAGAAGCTCCAGAAGAGAGGAAAGTAAGCAAGATCAAGCAACTCCACATTGATCTACATGACATCTAACAAAGAAGTCAAGGGGAGAGAAACCATCAAAGAAAGAGATAAGAATATTAGAAGCATAAATACAGGGGGAGTTATACTTTTTTCCTGTGATGTCAAAGGGGGAGTGATCAGGGGATCAAATTTTGCTCAAATTTCAAAGTGCTCGGAATATGATGAAAATGGTGCCATTGCGTCGGTCTCGTCTTCCTGATTCCGACGGTATATTTACTTTGTCAAATGGACGCCGTATGGAGAAKATATCGCGATTTGTTCGCCAAGCCAAACATGCAAAAATTTTGGTGCTGACTGTACAGTCCGTACAGTCTGRCGTGGCAGGACCGTACAGACCGTACGACCGTACCATGGTGACGTGGCAGGTTTTTTGTTGGTTGATGACCGTCGAATACACGAGTGACACGTGTCATGTAGCTGGAAAATGGTGTGAGGACAYGTGGCCCAACCCGAGGGCGCCACGTGCCACTCATTATTTGGTTATTGATTTCATATGTAAAATGTAATGGGAGTCCGCGGGGTTCGATCCCCGGACCTCCCCCACTATACAAATCCTTCGCCAACCTCCACTAACCATTATGTCGCCGAATGTTTCTTGTTATATATGTCTACACATATATATTTAAGTTGGTTCATTGTATGAAAGGGGGGCGGGCTGAGGCTTAGCCCCAACCCATGGTTCCATTGAACAACATATAACCGTGCTCTATATATTGGTCGACCGTTTGCGCACGGGTTAAACACATGGCCCGTGGTTGTTTAAACTTTCATATAACCATGATATATATGGTGCGCGCGGTTGCAACATTTGCACGTGGGGTTTGTAACATTGCCCACGGTTTGTTTACATTGCATATGACCTCGAGTTGGAGCGTGGAGGGAGTTACACAGTTGTGTAACCAATTAACCACCTTTTAGCCAAGCGCGCGGTCATATGCGTCGTACGCCCAGGTGCTGAGGCGGTTAGGGGTTGGCGCGCCCTTAATCGTTCTACGGTTTGCATCGTTGGCGCGGTTGCGCCCGGTGCTGGGTTTTTGCGCTTAAATGAGCGTGTGAGCCAGGTTCATGGAAGAAGGGTGTGAATTGTAGATCCAGAGACAACAAGCTTGAAGAGGGAGACTTCCAGGAGGCCTAACTTCTTCGTTTTTCGACCGATTGAGGTGTCGAAAGAGCCCAGACAGGGGTTTTGGGACGCTGGGAAGCCATTGGAGCAGTCGGTTTGTCAGTTTGAGCATTGTAAGACATGTTTTTTGAGCAATTTTGAGCAATTAATAATAATGATCCATTGGAAGCTGGACCAGGAGATGTAGCCCATAAGAGGGGTGAACTCCTTTATCAATTGTTGTGCTTATGTGTTTATGTTCATTGATTATTCTGTTGTCTATGTGTAATTTGCATAAGTAATCCTTTAATTTATGTGTTGCAAACTGATCCTTTTTCTTTAAACACATAACATTCACTTGCAATAAGTTTTCAAGTTTTTCAAGTCTTCTTCATTTTTAGATTAGGGAGAAAGAGAAAGATCATAATCATGAAGACATGGGAAGAAACCCCAAGGGGAAATACCCTTTGTAATTAATGTCAAAGGGGGAGAGAAACATCAGAAGAAATAGATGAGGATCGATGGTAACATGGGGATTATTATTATTTGAGTATGAGTGTTGACATCAATGCTAAAGGGGGATATTGTTCAAAAATTGGTTGTCATTGTTGTCAACCCTTGGAGAAGTCTAGAAGCCCCCAGAGGTGTGGTCATGAAGACCAAAGTTGTTTGAGAAAAAATAGGATGAAGGAGAGTTCAAGTGCATGTAAAACCCTCATAAATGGATAGTCCTCGTCATGTTGTTTCCAATGGTATGTGGTACACCAAGTGGTTCCTCATGGTTGAGGATTTATTCCCTCTTGAAGTTGAAAGCCCCAAAGAATGGTTAAGAAGTCCCTAAACGATTGCAACAAGAATTTACAAGTCATTAATTAAAGGGTAAAATGGTTGTAACAAGAAATAATTAGTTGACCCTAAAAGTTAAGTCCCTAAACGGTTGCAACAAGAAGTTATAAGTCATTAATTAAAGGGTAAAAGAGTTGTAACAAGAAATAATGAGTTGACCCTAAAATTAGGAAAAAGGGTAAAACAGTTACAAGTTAGCCCCAAAATAAGTCACTTGAAAAGTATAAATACACATCAAGAGCCTCTCATTCATACAAATAAGTTCATTGAATATCTATCTAGTGAACACTTGATCTATTGGAAAATTTGAGGTAGCAAGGATGACGTAAATCAAAGGGGATGCTTTTTCTAGGTTGCAACAAGGTTGTTACAAGATCTGAGGTATGTCTGTATATGTGATTTTTATTGTTATATCTTGATGCTATGACACATGCTTGAGGCATGTCTTGGGTATATTTGGCATATGCTTGAGGTATATTTTGGATGTATTGGCACATATATTTGGCACGTGGTTGATGTATATTTTGGATTCTTGGGTACACATTTTGAGACATGTATTGGCATATTGTTTGAGGAATATATTTGATGTTTTAGCACACACTAGAGACATATTTCTGATACATTGTTAGATGCACATATTGGTGAATTTGATCATATGTGTTGGAGACAGTCTTGGCAATCTTGGCATGAGGTATATATGGTTATGAGTTTGATCCAGTGACAATGAAAAAGGAAGTGATAGGTCGATGTATCAGTGATAGGTTGTTTATCAATGAAAATTTTGGTGACTGGTTGAGTCTACATTTATATTTCAGGGCGGAAGGAAGGGGAAAGGAAAGGGGGTTGTAGCCTCCTTCTGGTTGGAGCTAGAGAACATGGGGAGGTTGAGCTTCCTTCAGGTTGGAGCCTATAAATCAGGGGGTCATAGCCTCCTTTCGATTAAAGGTGGAGAACACAGGGATTCATAGCTTCCATCTAGTTGGAGCCTCCTTCCAATTGTGGTTGGAGTGGAGAATTCAGGGAGTTTTAGATTCCTTCATGTTAGAGACTATAAATAGGGGGTTGGAGCCTCCTTTTAGTTGGTTCTTCCTATGAATGTAATATTTGATATATAAGAAATCATTATGCAGTTTTCTCCCATTTGGGTTTCAACACAAAATATTGGTGTAATGTGTATCTGTGTATGATGTGATGCATTGTTCATGATTATATGTTTATGATATGGTAAATGAAATCATATATGAATGGAATCATTAATAAGTTAATGTTCGGATTGAAAGTGTTATAAATTGTTGAATATTGATTCATACCCCCTCTTAGTATTCCAACAAAGACATGGATCAGATATCTTGCAAGGGGAGCTCAAGAAGATCAAGCCACCATCATTTGATGGAGAGAATAAGAAGGGAGAATAAGAATAAGCATGGTTTTTGGGAATGAGAAAATATTTCCAGTTTCATGATTACTCATTAAATGTTGAAGACAAAATTGCATCCTACCATCTTCAAGGAAATGCATCTATGTGGTGGGATCGACTTAAGAAGGTTAAACACCTTGATGAGAAGAGAATTTTTGGGAAGCGGTTCAAGAAATATTTCTAGCAACAATACTTGTCAGAGAAATATTGTGACAATAAGATGCAAGAGTTATTTGAAATAAAACTTGGGAACATGACCATGGATGAATATGAGAGAAAATTATTGGAACTTCTCAGGTATGCGAGCTTCATCAAGGATGAGAAGGTCAAAATTCAGACGTTCCTAACTGAACTTTCATCCTTCTACAATGATAAAATTCAATTTGACAAACCAAAGAATTTGGAAGAAGCCGTAAGAAAGGATAAGTATTTGTATGAGCATAACATAGGAAGGACATGTTTCCAAAAGGATTGAGATGATAATAAGAAATAAAATATGGATGAAAGAAAGAAAGGATTCAAGCCAAGCTTATAAACAAGGGAAGCCATCTCAAGGTGAACATAAAATGACAGATTCCTTGGGGAAGAGGAAAATACAACAACCCATAAAGTGTTGGGGATGTGAAGGATATCAAATGTATAAATTCTTTCCTCACTAGAGAGATAGGATGAGGATTGTACATAGAATCAAGCAGGAGGAGACAGACGTGGGAAGAATAATTCCAAGGATCTATGCAACCTTGGACAATAGACAAGCATACTATAAATGCCGCATGATTGAGGTGGAAGGTAAGATYGACAATCATCCCATAGTTATTTTGATTGATTATGGAGCTTGTCGTAGCTATATAGATCCAATTCTAATTGAAATATTTTAATTRAAGAAATGTAATCATGAACATTCTTGGTTAGTTTAGTTAGCTATTGGAACCAATAGAAGAATCAATGAGCTTGTTAAAGATTTCCCAGTAAACATGAATGGATTCAACACTAAGGAAAATTTGACCATCATATTGCTTGGGTTTTATGATTGCTTGATTGGTATGGATTGGATGGAAAAGGATTGTGATGCCTTAGATTGTTATAACAAGGCTTTCACATGTCTTGACGAGGAAGGGAATTCAATGACAGTGAAAGTTATTCCAAGACCTATATATGTCCGAGATATTTTAGCATTGCAGCTGAAAACAAGTTTTAGAAAAGGTGTCAAATATATGCAACCCATATGGAAGAGCCAATGAAGGATAAGGATCCAAGTCTTGAATATTATCCATTCTTGAAGGAGTATGAATATGTGTTTGGGGAGTTTCTATGATTTCCACCAAAGAGGGATATAGATTTTCTCTATTGATTTAATGCTTGGAGCTACCTCAGTGTCCAAGACGCCCTACAAAACGAGAACACCAAAACTTAAATAATTTCAAATGCAACTAGAAGAGTTTTCGAAGAAGGGGTACATACACCCAAGTGTTTCTCCTTGGGGTGCCCCCATTCTTTTTGTCAAGAAAAAGGATGGAATGTTGAGGTTGTGTATTGACTTTAGACAACTGAACAAGGTTACAATCAAGAACAAGTATCCTTTGCCAAGGATTGATGATATTTTTTATTAGCTGGAGGGAGAAAATATATTTTCCAAGATTGACTTAAGATTCAGCTATCGTCAAGTGAGAATCAAAGAAGAAGATACTAGCAAGACAAACTTTCAGAGAAGGTATGGACACTATGAATTTGTGGTTTTTCCCTTTGGGTTGAAAAATGTGCCTGCTACATTTATGTGTTTGATGAATGGGGTGTTCAGAGATTTCTTCGACAAGTTTGTCATTGTATTATTGTATGATATTCTTATCTATTCCAAGACAGAGGAGGATCATGAGAAACACTTGAGGATGGTGCTACAAGTGTTGAGAGAGCACCAATTATATGCCAAGTTTAGTAAATGCACATTTTATCAAAAGTAGATCCATTATTTGGGTCACATTGTTTCAAGAGATGGCATAGCAGTGTTTTTGGATAAAATTGATGCCATCAAAATTTGGTCAGCACCAACAAACATTTCATAGGTAATATCATTTATGGGTCTAGTTGGTTACTACAAGAAATTCATTGCAATACTCTCCAAGATTGCACACCCAATAACATCTTTGCAAAATAAGGGAGTAAAATTTGAGTGGAGCATCAAGTGTGAAGAAACATTCCAGCACTTAATGGATTTATTAACCAGTGCACCCATTTTTAAAGTTGCATATATAGATGAAGATTTTGATGTGTGCACATATGCATACAAGGAAGGAGTCAATGGATTCCTTACCGAAAATGGACATGTAATTTTTTATGAGTCCAAAAAACTGAAGGAGCATGAAATAAATTATGCCACACATGAATTTGATTTGGCAGCCATAGTACATTATTTAAATATGTGGAGACATTACCTCATGGGAATAAAATTTGAATTGAGGATAGACCATAGCGATCTGAAATAATTGTTTGAAAAAACAACACTAAACGCTAGACAAACTAGATGGCTGCAATTTTTCAGTGAATATGACTTTGACATCTGTAACACCCTGGGTTTCAAACCCCCATTTTAAATAATGTATTGTTACAATGATGAGAGGCCAGAGTGACCAAACAATTATTAAAAGGCCGGTGTTCCCAAGACGTGTAATGTTTTTTTATCATTATTAATAATAAACACATCGTTGGTTGTTAGACGGACACGGACTAGAGTTATAGGCGGCTATGATTCCACAAGAGAGGGGGTTTGAGGGGATAAGTGTTTATTTCTATGTTAATTACCTTGTTTTCCTAAGGGAGGGGATTAGTTACGTGAGATTCTTGGGGAAGGTCGTGAGGTTCTTGATTCCCCACACAGTTACTTAAACCCGCCTCTGGTCTGATGGGGGGGTTCGATTGATGGCTTCTTCATTCATTTCCCTCATGCCCTTTCATGCACTCACTTACCCATCCATTGATCCATCCTCACCTGCATCTTGTCTTGGTAAAGGGACAGGAACTGCTGAGAATTAGCCACAGGATAGTTGGTTGTAATGGTCGTTGGTGCAATCCAGCCATGACTTAGGGTCTGCATGTCTGATATGCGTTGGCATGTACCATGTTTTTCTCACAAATGAGAGTCCTAAGAGTTCCAGCATTGAGATTCTGGACCAGTTGTGTTGGAGGCCCCAAAATAAAGGAGAAGGACTTCCTGAGGGACTGCGTGGCAGAGAAGGGTGGAGGTCCATTCTCTTGGGCGGTACAGGATGGGTAGAAGAGATTTGGGTACTTGGATTGTTGTGGGTGTTGGGAAACTTGTGAGAGCTTGAGAGATGACTAGTTTGGGAACCCAAGTACACTATGGAACCATCCTTGTGGATTCATAGCCCTGGCTTGGGGGTGAAACTTTTGTTGAGATTTGGAGCAGTGGTGTCTACGGTTGGGTGGAACATCCTTGGTCTGCAGCCAGTTGGTGTCGCCTTTTTATAAAGATAAGTGCTCTTTGTTGTGATATTATTATCTGTGTATGAACGTGTTTCGCTGTGTATTTTAATTTTCGTCTAACTAAATCTTAGATTATGCATGCTTGTTGGATATTGTTGTGCATGTCATTAAAGTCTTTTCTTTTATGCATCCTTGATTTTAAAGAAGGTATCAGTAAGAGAAAGAAGTCCAAGGGTGGGCTTGAAGGTATCATGCCCCGGCCTATGGGTGGTTGGGTATGTTACAGTTTGGTATCAAAGCTTCTGGTTGAAACATCAGGCCAGTATGGGTCGGGTTTGTTGGTAAGAGTCTTGAGGTTGACATCGAACTCTGACCATGAAGTTGAAAAGTTCAGGACAAATGGCATTGTAGAATCTATGTAGGAGATAGAATGCCAGAGATTCATTGTAAGGGATTCGAAGGATCGTGATTGTCCCCTTCGAATTCGAGAGATATCGCCACTATAGGATCAGGAGAGGTCTGGGATCGTTGGATCGGAGGAAATGTGAACAGGGGTCGTCCTATGAAAAGGAAGCAAGGGTTAAGGTCACAACCGTTAAATCCCATTGGAGAGTGAGATCAACGGGCAGGAGGCATTGCGGGGAACCATGTTGCACGGGAGATAATTTCCCAAGGCGGTCCCACAATCTAAACCACGGTTCACCAAGGGGTTACATGTCAGCATCAAGATAATTGTGGGGTGAAAAGTGGGTTACTCCAAACTGCCAATGTGTGCCCCCACAAATTGAAAGG